>JASCZW010003620.1:0-29068 GCA_034211315.2 Aedes japonicus
TGGCGTTAATCGAAAATTTTCTGAGCAAAGATTCTTGTCTGCATTAATCGAGATGCCTCCAAATATCAAAATCAAGAAATTGCTTCAACCCACTGCTGCTGAGCTAGGCTAGGGCGCGAGAAATGGGTTAATAATGCTAATGCAATGATTATCCACGCAGACAGAATAATTAACATAATGGCCGAATAGATGGTTGAAACCTAATTTTTTCCAGCGTTCAACGATGATAGCTAAATGAAGCCCACCCACCACCTGTTCTTTCTAGTTCACCCTTTGTGGCGGTGATGCCATGTCTTCGGAAATTTGTCCGTTCTGCAGAAAATATATTTTAAAACACTCAACGAAATACTTAACTTTCTGTTGTTTAACAAATGAAATTAGGATGTTTTCTTTTATTTTCCTGCTGCTAACATCCGTAGAAATGGCAACACCTATTGAGAGTCCTACTGCAACCCGGCCGACCGAGCTACGAGGTGAACAGCTTTAATTACATGCAAACAACAGCTAAGCACCGAAGTTGGTAAAACCTGCCAGCCTCGGTCAATGTGCGAAAAAAGTGAAGATGATTGTTGTTGAAAGTCTAATTATTTGATAAGTAAATGACCAGTCCAGACGAGCAGTTACGTCTGCCAGCCAGTTGCGTTTTGATTTGCTAATTATCAAATCACTTCGGGTGCTGCTTATGCTGAGTCGGGCTCAACCTTCGCGGGGCAGTCCGCTGTTAATTTTCACCAATTTGCTGTGACATTTCAGCATCAACATCATTAGATTGCACAACTGCCTACTGTTCACCCACCGACTTCAACCGTTCGCCAGATCAACCAAATGAAAATTTATTAGCCAATCCATCGTTTCCCATGTTTAACGACGCTAGCCGCACATAACCCATTGTTTTATGATTGTTGCTTTCGTTTGAAACGCGAAATTTGCCGAATGATGCTTGTCTACGGTGGCGTTGGTGAAACATAAAAACGACACCGGGTGTCTGTCAATCATTTCGGCACCTCCCTCTGCCTTATATGATGGCCAAAGTTTGGCGGAAAGAAAGATTATCTCACCATCGTCATCATAATGGATCCTGCCCGGTTGGGTGGCTGGGTGCAGTTATTAACATCAAACTGCAGAGGCTGCAGATTTGCGAACTAACTAACTAAATCAAACCCAAGCCCAGTAGTTCGCTGACCTTCGGGGAGGGAGGAAGACAGGTTATACAATTTTACCCTCTATTACAGCCAGTTTGGAGTGGTCATTAAAGCACAGATGAAATGTGACCGGCTTTCCGTTTGTCACGGGATTTCCTCGCCAGGTTTAAACATTGGTTTATTTGCACTTTATGCCAGTCGCACCCGGTTGTGTTCGTAACTGTCAACACCTGTTTTGCGGTGGAATCGGAGTGGCGTTGATGATGTAGATAGGTTTGCTCGATGGTTAAACTGGTCAGTCGGTTAGCGGAAGCAACGACTGGCTAACCCAATGACTGCAGTGAATCCAAACTCGCGAATGTATGAATGATAAAGACATTGCCCTAACTTTTCAATGTTGGGACAAAAAATAATGTATCTTTATTATTGTTGCAAACTCAACACAATAATGATACATTGCAGGGCAGAAGAACCAAAACTAAAATGTTTCACAACATCCGATTGTTATTAAGGAGAGAGACATAGCGTTGTATGTGTATTGCTTTGTATGCAACAAAAATACATTCAATCATGTCACATGTTGCATCTACCGCAAAGAGACAATGTTTGGTTTTATCCCTCTTTCTTTTTCTGCCTTTTTTTATATGTACACGGCTACTGATATTGATTCAAAATTGAGTCGAGTTCAATTAAACAGTGAAGAAAGTAGAGTTACGCATGGACTACGTGAAATTGTTTAATATTTGAGTTAATAAAGGGTGTATTCGATAAAACTGGCACTCACATATATACTCATCAAAATTAAATTGATTATCGGATTTTCTTGAAATTTTCAGGGAATGAAGAACTACTAATGAGTTTTGATTTACAACATTTGTTTTATTCAATTTCGTCTCCCATCCCGAATGCCCGCACGTTCCTTTTCACTCCACCCATCAAATTTTGTACAACCGATTTTCCCAGTGTTTTTGTTGTTTTTACCCCCTTCAATTCTAGCTCTGTTTTTATAGTTTTGGGATGTTTGCGAAGTTCCGTTTTCATAATTGCCCAGAATTTTTCAATTGGACGAAGTTCCGGTGAATTTGGTGGGTTCATATCCTTTGGCACAAAATTTATACGTTTCACAATACGTTTCGAGCGTAGTGGCAGGATGCTAGATCAGGCCAAAACAGAGTTGATCCTTTGTGCTTCTTAATGAATGGCAGAGGACAGCTTCTTAAGGCACTCTTCCGTGTAAATCGCACCGTTTATTGTTCCGGAAGTGATGAAGGGAGCACTTATTTCACCACATCCGCAAATCGCCTGCCAGATTAGAAACTTCTTTGCAAATTTCGATAGTTTCTTCTTTCGAACATCCTCCGGAACATTGAACTTCGACTTGGCAACGAAATATTCTTGCCCAGGAAGTTGACGGAAGTCGGCCTTGACGTATGTTTCGTCATCCATCACGATGCAACCGGATTTGGTGAGCAGCTTCGTGTAAAGTTTCCGGGCGCGGGTTTTCGCAGTGATGTTTTGTTTTTCATTCCGGTTTGGGGCTTTTTGCACTTTGTAAACATGTAACCCAGCACGCTTCATGGTTTTCTGCACAAAACCGACTGACACCTTAGACTTTTTAGTGACATCTCGAATTGACATGTTTGGACGGTTCTTGAATTGTTGTACGACTTTCCTGGCCATTTTACTGTCCATTGGATTACTTTTACGACCACTCCCTTCCTTACTTTGGACACTCAGACGCTCCTTGAATGTTCTTATTACACGAGACACAGTTGTATTTTCAATTCCAAGCCTTTTAGCAATCCACCGGTGGGACGGCCCTGGATTTTGATTGTGAGTGCACAAAATTTTCTCACGGACAATTTCTTGTTTCGACGACATGACTGGAACTACTGAATGTATAACTATGAAACTTGGCAGATGTAAATAATACACTATGGATAAGATCTACTCAAATTTCTAGGTTTTTTTACTCATACGATTCAAAAGTTACCGAAGATTTTCTGTGTGCCATTTTTATTGAATACACCCTTTATAAGTATGAGTGACATTTACCCAAATCTGCTGTTTTCCTCAGTCTATGAGGCACTCCACTCTTTGTTCTTCTAAGTCAAATTTGACTAAATCTTGAATCGATCTTGAATCGAGCCGTCTACGTCTCAATTCTGTGTCTCTGTATCATTCTTCTCAAAACCTGACTTCAAACATAATTTTTTTCGAGAATTGCTAGCTAGTTTACGTATACCCCCAGCATCTGGAGGTTATGATTGTTTCATCTGTTAGTGGTGCACGTACGTGTGGGCGAGCTAGTGGTTTTGAAAGAAATTATGTTATCATGTCATTGTTTGAATTTGTTACTCTCTACCTAACGAAAATTTTGTCGAGGGATAGGGGATAGTTGGTAAGGATGGTTGAATATTTACAGCTTTAAAAGGAAACATACGTGCAATAAATTTCCTTTTGTTCTGTTAACATGAACTTAAGCATATCATACAAGTTGTTATAGTAGCATAAAATACTTAATTTCCTAAAATATGATTTGATTTTCAACAGATATTGTCCATCTTTTCAACCATGTCTTTTTCTAGCGACATTCCTCTTTTTATTGCGTAAAATTAGGCATTACAGAAGCCGACTGAATCTGATCGAGTTGGCAACCGTAGGCGGCAACATTTAACATTCAAAGGTTGTTGTATAGAAATGCAAAGATGAATCTCACTTCAACAAATTTATTTCGAAGTTCTTTGACCTTCTGGTAAATCACTGGAACAAATTTCCTTTGCATCTAGTACTCTAAGTGGGATTTTTTTTCAGAATGGATAATCAAACCTCTTATACGAGATAAGATGAAACTAAGGCATTGTAATTCCTACATGAGTTTGTGTCCCAGCCCATAGTACTCTGTGAACGGTAGGGAAGATGGTGTTTGCCATATTTTATTATGGTGTCATGAGCAATGAATATCATTATGATCATATGAATAATTCTTGTATAGACAGCTTTTTCAATTCCTCAGTGATTATCTCTTCAATTTCAATGAAAAAATGCTAAAATTCTGAGAAGTTTCCTCGTGAACTTTTTAGCAGTCACTTCAAGATGTTCTCGGAAATTCACATCTAACAACCCAACCTAACCTTCCAAAAACATTTGGTAAGCTTTTTCCTGAACTTATTTACTTTCTAAACTTCTAACAGGCCTCTGCATTAATCCAGAATTTCTTGGAAAAACTTTTTGAATTTTTTGGATGTTTCTTCTTGAACTTTCGAGAAGTCTTCTTCTGAACATTAGGGAACTTTTCACCTGAACTTCAGGGAAGTTGGTTCCTGAATTTCTGAGAAATTACTTTTTGAACTACCAGGAAGTAATCTTTATATTTCTGGAAAAATTCTTCCTGTTTTTCCTCACCTTTTGGGAATTCCTGAACATCGAGAACAAATCATTTTGAAATTCTGGAATCTTTAGTTTTGAACTTCAGGAACACACTTCTGGGTAGTTCCAGCTAAACTGTTGGAAAATTTCTTGCGGAACTTTTGGGAAGTCCTCTCCTGAATTCCTGTTTTTTTTTTTGAGAAATTCCTCCTTGCACTTAGAGGTAGTGCTATCTGGTAAGTTTCGTCATAAAATTCTGGGAAGTTTTCTGTTAAGCGTATTCTTTCTTAACTTCTGATAAGTCCCATCTTGACCTTACCTTACCAATCAGACTAAGGCCGGCGTGGCCTTTGCTGTACACAGAAGTTGTCTCCATTCTATTCGGTCCATGACTGTTACTGGCCAGCCTCGCCAAGTCCCATCTTGAACTCCGTTGAATTTTTTTTACCGAAACTTTGGGAAAGTGCCCTCCAGAATTAATAGGGAAATTCCATTACATTTGTTCGAAGTTTCTTCCTGAACCTCTGAGAAATCCTCTTTTGAACTTTTAGATCAGTGGTTCTTGAACTTTGTAACCAATAACCAATGTAAGTGATCCACCTCCATAACGCACCGAAAAAAAAAATCGGTGAGGACTGTATTGGATCAGTTACAAGGAATGACGGATATGTCGCTTGGTGCAATCTGGCAGAACCCCGACCAATTGATCCTAAGTTCTGAACTGCATAATAGTTTGGATGACCTAGAACCCTACCCGAAGATCCAGTGAGCATGGCTATCGTAACTTTGTGTAGAAATTTCAGATCCTAATTTATGAGCACCAGAACTGTATGGCTGATATAGAACATCCCAGATCATTTTATAATATCTGTTGACCTTCCAGAAGACTCCAGATAAACATGGTTGAAAACATGTCGTAACTATGTGTAGCCCAAAAAGCTATAGGTACAATTATATATCCTATGTTCAGTACTCCACAACAGGTTGGTCGACTTAGAATATCCAAGATCATCTCATAAGGTAGATTGCTCTTCCATAAGATTCAATCAACATAGTTAAATACATATCATACATCAGAACACCTTGGACAACAGAAAAATCTAAAGATTCAGTTGTAAGTCCAAAGTTATGAACTAATGAACAGTCTGGTATGACTCAGAACATCGCAGATTTCATCATAATATCGGTTAACCTTCCAGAAGGTCCATTGAAAATGAAAATTAAAAATGGCTCAATACATATTGTTAACTTGTCTAGCCTGAAAACTATAGCTACAACTGTACATCCCAAGTTTTGAGCTCCAGGACTGTTTGGATGTTCAAAAACATCCCAGATTGTCTCATAATATATGTTGTTTTTCTAGAAAAACTAAAAGAACATGTTTGAATAAATAACATAAATTAGTATAAGTGTAAAAGCTACCGTTACAATTGTAGATCCTTAGTTTAAATCATCTCGAACATCCCGTCGACCTTTCAAAAGATTCAAATTACTTTATTAATTATTTTCGCTAATTTTTATAGCTAAAAGAGCTACAATAACAATTGTAGATCCTAAGTTATGAACTCAAAAAAAGGTTGGATGATCTAGAATATCCCAGATTTTCTCAAAATGTTTGTTAACCTTCCAAAAGTTTCAGTGAACATAATTGAACACATGTAGTAACTTTGTATTGCCGAAAAAGCTACAGTTTCAACTATAGACCCTAAGTTCTGAAATTGATCTTCCAGAAGACTGTATGAATACGGCTGAAAAGATATTGCAACCATGCATAAGCTACCGTTACAACTGTACCTACGGACTTCTTCATGTTAAGGATGGTCTAGCTTCAATATCAGGCTTAACGCATATGCTTTTTATTTTTCCCTGATACAGTAGTCAATTTTCCACAAGTTTGCCGAAGATAGTGTTCGTTTTTGTTCAGTGTGTGATTTTATACAGGCATTTTTCTGAAGGGTGAAGTCTATCCACAACAAATTTTATAATTTTATAATCAGATCAGTAATTTGTTTTAAAAGCAACATCTGATTGTTCGTTTTGTTCATGTTGCTGATAAAGTGTGTTGACAAAACGTTTTTTTATCGCTGTTACATGAAAACATGGGCATTGCAACCTGTGTGCGAGTCACAATATTTTCTCAAAGCAACTTGTATCTTTCCCATCATCGATACAACATTTTGTAGTTTTCCTTCGTGTTTTGTTGCAATACATTAAAGTTAAAACATATCATTGTTGCATGGCGAAAGAATAACGGGTGTATCACTTGTCATAATTATCGTATGTTTTTAGGTA
Organism: Aedes japonicus; assembly: GCA_034211315.2. Taxonomy (NCBI): domain Eukaryota; kingdom Metazoa; phylum Arthropoda; class Insecta; order Diptera; family Culicidae; genus Aedes; species Aedes japonicus. The sequence goes on from JASCZW010003620.1 coordinate 6,804, forward strand.
CAACAAGTGAACATTTGACACACTGCCAATGAGCGATTCATTAGAAGAGTTGAGAAATGGTACGGTCAAGACAAGTTTTTGAACCTAAGTTTTTGCTTCATTAAATTTAGAATCCTTTTCTCGACTAGAAGGCTCCGTAGAATCTCCACCCACTCGTCCACTTGGCCGAGCGAAGAAACGTCGATGTTTGCATAATGTTGAAGCCTTTTAATAACTCACGGAAATTTTCCACGCACCCGCAGTAGCCAAGACAACGTGAAAACTAAACAACAAATTCGGACAAGGGTGATGATTTCCGATTGTCTCGCCTCGTCATCTCCCAAGACCTGAACATGTTTTTAACTATCCTCGGTTATCATCCTCAAGTGACCATCAAACAAGTGATTTCATTTGGCATTCAGCTCCCGATTGTCGAGCGTCACTGTTTATGAACTGTTAAAATGCAATTTGTCTCTCGGATTTCCTCCGACGCATCCAACAAAGGAACCTAACTGAACTGTGTCTCAGAGGGAGGAACAATGCCAGAATGGAACGAATTCCGAGAGTGAATCGTAAAACGCGGTGAATAAATGCTAATAGGTGCTCAGACCGCGTGAAAAGTCAGGAGAAACTGAAAAACCCCAGCCGAAGCTGTCGAGGTGATTTACTTTTATTTCAATTCATTTCTTGAGCCCAAGGCTTTCATTTCGGTTGTTTTCTCGCGATTTTGAAGTTGATGAAATATTAATATTCAAAGGTTTGTGATTTCGTTTTCGTTTCGTTTCTTGTCTGTGTTGATGAACGTGCGGTAGACCAATGTAGCAGAAGTAACGATCGCCCGATGGTTGGTCGAATCTTGATTTATTTTCGAAGAAAAACTTGCTACCTTTATGTAGAAAATGCGGGCAATGTTGACTCCTATTCTGATTTTCAGCCGATGGCAATTATGGTGTCTTCTCGGAATTGGTCGGTCAAATATTTTAGTAAGGCTGTGCAATCTCAATAATGAACTAAGGTTTCAATTAAGGATACAAAGTTTTAATCCAATCTAAGTGGAGATGGTACATTAAGCCTTGTCTAAACTGCAATTTTTACCATTCTCATTGAGTGGTGGTATAAATCTGTATGCAATAAATAATTCTTGATAATCTATGAAAATCCCGTATCGTCAAAAATTACTTTGTGTTATCTCATATGCAGAGCCAGCAACCCGTTTCAAGCCGTTAAAAAGTTGTTAAATGATCTTCCCTTCGAAGGGCTAAATATCGACATCCGGCACGTTTTGACCGTAAAGCTCGATTCAACGTGAATCTGGACGCACGGTTTAATACACCACCGCGTCCCTGGTGGTTGGAACAAAACACGTTTGACAGGCATTTGTTGATGTTTCATTGACGATGAAATTGGTGAATTTGTTTTTTTCGATTGATCGACGCATCTCGAAATTACGGATCATGGAACTTGAGAAAAGAAAATTAATTGTGCTCAAACATCATGAGAATCCTTCGTGGTCTGCCTCAAAAATAGCAATAGTGTTAAAATTCCCAAAGTCTACAGTGTGTCTTGTAATCAAACGTTACAAAGATACTCTGAGGGTGGATAGAGCACAGCGCATTTTTCATAAAAGTGGCATTTGGGACAAAGAGCTGAGGAGAAAGGTGTTGAGGTACGTGAAAAGCAACCCAGGTGTATTCATCCGTGATTTGGCAAAGAAATACGATTCCACCGTACGTAACATCCTTTCAAGAGAACTATCTAAGTCTTTTTGTGCCAGTAAACATCCGAATCGCTCCCTGAAACAAAATTTAGTGGCCAAAAAGCGGGCACGATTACTATACGAACGAGTTTTGATGAAATTTGATGGCTGTATTTTAATGGATGACGAAACATAATTCAAAATGGATTATAAACAAATCCCCGGATGAAAATTTTCCCTGCCAACTCATAACTTCTAGGTATAAATTTGTTTTTGCTGCGAAGTTCGCTCGGAAACTTATGATTTGGCAAGGAATCTGCAGTTGTGGCATTAAAACCAAGGTTTTCATCACATTTCACACAATGACGTCGTAGATTTACATTAAAGACTGTCTGAAAAAGCGGATTTTACCCTTCATTCGGCAACACAAGCCCAACGTTATGTTTTGGCCGGATCTAGCCAGCTGCCACTACTCTAAGGAGGTACTAGAATGGTATGCTGCAAACATTGTTAACTTCGTCGCCAAAGAGAGTAATCCTCCGAATTGCCCTGAGTTCAGACCGATCGAAAAATATTGGGCAATTGTCAAGCGAAAACTTCGAGGATGCAGTAAAGAAGTGACAAATGCACAACAAATGCGTTTAAAGTGTAATAAGTTCGCCGGTACAGTGTCACCAGCGACTGTGCAGATCATGATGGCATCGATCACAAGTAAAGTACGGCAGTTCGTTCGAAACGGTAAAATGTAATAACTAGTTATATATCGGTTGAAAGCTGAATAAATACACTTTTCAACCGTGTATTTTGTTTAATTCTTGAGTTATGATCACTTTAACGCCTCCAAATTTACTTTGAATCGGGATTTACTCGAAAAAAAATGAGACACAATGATCTTGTTACTTATCAGCATGTGGATAAAAATTGGTTAAATTATGACTGAATGGCAAAATTTCATCACAATCTGTCATATGATTATAGAAATGGCATCAGACCGAGAGCAGATCCGCCAAAAAAATATTAAGAAAATATCAAACTCCTGTATGAAGGGCCAAAAACGTTTGGATGGGCCCGTAAGCAGATACACTTACGCGAAACCCGCGAATATAGGGAAGAGAATCTCCTTCCAAAAGCAAGTTCACACCCACAGCATTGGAATCTAGCCCTCGATTGACAGAATAAACCCAATAGATGGGGTCGAAGAGCCCGCCCTCGTTCCGCGAAATGTTAACAATAGGGAGAAGCCAGCCCCATTTTCCCTATCCAAATAGTTTTACTTAGGTGCCCTGCTGGTTCCCCTCGTTCCCCGTTGTATATTAGGTCGTGGATATTCAGTATATTTTGTAGTGGTCATTTGATTGCTTACCTTGTGTAAGAAAATTTGGCTGAAAGTAAAATTGGTTAGGGTTTATACCGTTCTTTACTTATTGCTCTGTGTTGTCTCGGTGTTTCTGCTTTTGGAGAGTTGACTTTAGGATGTCATATGGTATGGCTCGCGGTCATAGGATAGGGAAGAAAATAGAACCAAAAATATAGTGACTGGTAACACGCGTATAGTGAGATTTTCATGGTGATATTCTCACAACGGCCAGTTCGGATGCATATGAGAGATCATTCCCGATGAGTTTTCACACGCTTACTAAATTCTATCATGGATTCCATTTAATGGAATCCTAGTGAGAATTCAACGGAATTCCAATCGAAATCAAACATAACTTCAGACGGTATTCAATCGAATTTAAATTTGGATTGAGGATTCAGGAGCTTGTATTCGAAAAAATGTTCGACAAATTCGACAAAATTCTAGTCTGAGTTCGATATGATTTCTGTTCGAAAACAATATCCGTACAGTAAGTGCTGAGCAGGGGTAGTATGTAATGTATTTTGATGATAACTTTTTGTCATTTGATATTTTTCATTACGACCAAATTAAAAACACGCAAAAGTAAACAGTCGTGGGGGAAAATCTCATATGACATTTCTGTACCGCCTGTACCTACAGGCGACGAAGCATTTTTGCATTCGACAGATTTCCAGTACGGATTCTACTGAATCCCATTTCATCAGCTTTAATAACACGCAGCTGTTAATGTTCATCATTTTTCTATGTATAAATCCTATTAGGTTTAGCATTACCTTTCACAGTCAGGGGCATGGGCACAGTAGTACTCGAACCAAGGACGTTACCCTTTGCCTAACATCCCACTGCGGATGGGAAAATCCGCCATCTCAACATTGGTTCGAGTACTACTGTACCCATGCATGCCCTTTCGCTCAGTTTTCAAACATCTGTTCTATTTCCAACCTACCGTACACTGACGGAACATTCAACTCTTTCTCTTCATATCTTTCATTCTAGCAAAAACATTACTGTCCACTCTTAGTGCCTCATGGTGATGAGCGAACGTCTCTTTTTACATCATAATCGTTACTCCACGCACGGAGAATACAAAACATAACAATTAGAGATGTGCCATACCATTATTGTATCCTTAAAAAATCCCCACATGCCAAATTTGGTTCCATTTGCTTTATTAGTTCTCGAGTTATGCAGAAATTTGTGTTTCATTTCTATAAGAGCCCCCTTTTCGAAGTAGGGCAGGGTCTCAAACTATGATAAAACACTTTCCCGGCCCTAAAAACCTTTGCATAAAATTTTCACGCCGATCGTTTCATTAGTTTCTGAGACAGACAGAAATTATTTTTTTATTAAATAGATTTAACTCTTTTGTAGTCATTTGGTGGTCCTTGAAAGGACTAAATGCCTAATCCATCGATTTCATTTATATCTGATTATTAGAAGTCAACAATCGCAGGCGGAATGTGGTATTACATACGAAGCCAGATTGATAAATGGTTCAAATCAATTTCGTCGCAGTAAACAACAAATACATTCTTGAGTTAAATGAACGATTTCGTAGTGGCGATAGTGTTCAAGATAGGCTGCCATCGATTGTTAGGCCATATGTTGGCTACCATCCAATCCAAACTCAATCAGACCAAGGCCGGGATTGTCTCTGCTGTATACAGAAGTCGTATGAACACTTTTTTTTATGTTGGCCGCCAGCATGCCGTTCTGAAACTGGCTCTACTCGGCTCTGGGAAAATTGAATTGGTCGTCCTGAATGAGAAATTGCCTATTAACGAGAAATTGTGCGATAAGCTAGAGAAAGTCCAACTGTCCGCTAACTGCAAGTCTAATGCTGGTTCCTCACCGTTCCTATCAGTTCAAATACAGCCGAGCGAATGAAGCAAGTGGTAAAGGTTTACCCCTATATATATCGTTTGCTGTTGCATATCAGGCCTCGGTTGTTCGAAATTGTAATCTGTGATAGTGACAACTGTGTATTTCGTTAATTTACTATGAATAAAGTAATTATAAGTCATGACCTCTAATTTTTACAATCTCTAATTCATCAACAAGGTTTCTGAAGATGCGTTGAAAAATTACCTATTGAAGCAAAACATAAGATTTTTTTACGAGTATTGTATGAGTTACAACGTTCAAAAGCTGACCATTTTCATGATGCTTCCAGTTTTATATTTTCCAATTGGTACGCCCATATTGATTCTGCCATGTAATTTTGTGAGATATAGCTTGTGAAATGTGATGCTTTTTCTTTAGTGTAGAGACAAACAAATAATGTAAGCCCTCCTCAGCATGTTTTTTTTTTATTATTTCATTGTCATCGAGATTTACGGCCTGGGGCTGGTTCATCTCTCATCGTATTCACTTAAACATCTTGTGGGTATATTTTGTGATTTGTCCGGGGTGAGATTTGAACTCCTGATTTTGGCGTAAGAGGTATGGATATTAACCATTACGCTACGAATGCCCATAACATCAATAGGTACGGATTCTATTGAAGACGAACAGTGATTGGCTGGTCCGCACGAAATTCATTCCGTACACTGTATGAATAAATCCTGTGCACGTTAAAATTCGGACAATTTTCTTTCAGTCTAGATTTTGAATTATTTCACGGATCGCTCAAACATTTTACTTTCATTACAGTTGAAGCTCTCCACTTTATTTCGTGGTACAACTTGTTTACATTCTTGTTACATTCAATAAAACGGTGTCGAATCAAGTGGAAGTGCGCAAGCGTATTTTGTACGAATTTATCGGTACGCAATCTTGCCAAGAAACTGAAACTACCAAAAAGTGCCGTATTTATTTGCAAATCATTTGACCAGCGCTTGATTGTGGATCGGAAGGTTAGAAGTCGAACAAATCGAAAATTGTGCTCCCCACAAAATGGACAAGAAGGTGGTAGCCATTTCAATAATGGCAACCTTTCTGGCGTACAAAGTGAAAACGGTGCCCAAACGTGAAGACAAGCAAAATTTCACTGCAAAAACTCGTGATAAGGAGCTTTACACCAATTTTTTTCAAGCATTTTCTTCTATCATAATGGACGACAAAACATACGTACTCAAAGACTTTTAACAGCTTCCGGGTCTGGCTTTTTATACCGCAAAGCAAACTAACGCCGTTGCCGAGCATTTCCGGACAAAGAAGATGTTCAAATTCCCGAAGAAATATTTGATTTGGCAGGCCATATGTAGTTGTGGTCGAAAATCTGAAAGTTTCGTCTCTATCGGCACTACCGATAAGAATGTGTACGAGAAAAAATGTCTGCAAAAGCGAGTGCTATCGTTTATCAGAAGACACAACTCTCCAGGTCTGTTTTGGCGTGATTTGGCCTCTTGACACTATGCAAAATCCGTGCTGGAATGGTATAAAGTACATGAGGTCAAATACGTGCCAAAAACAGCCAATTCACCAAACTGTCCAGAACTTCGCCCAATAAAGAAGTACTGGGCTCTAGTTAAGTGGAAACTTAGAAGAAAAAAAATTTAAATTTTGATATTTTTGTAAGCATATCATAATTATATAATTCTTCAGAACATTCAAAATGCTGTTGGTGACACACTTTTTCAAAAGTTAGTAGTGAATCTTTATCTACAACGAGTTTTTGTTAACAAGTTTTTCATAAAATGTAGACGATTGGTGTATTATTTTTGCATCGGGTGAAATAAAGAAGAATATTACATAGAGCTCACACGCAAAAAAAATCATTTTAAAATTCAGAAACTACGGGTGAGATGGTGTTTATTTTCTACCACAAAGTGGACCATGATCAATTATTCACTACATGATTCTTTTCATACACGTTTTGATAAATCAAAGGTTGCTAGTATATATTGTTTTACAAAGCTCCATTGAGTATCTACAACATCTTCTCAGACATAATTTCATTATAAACAAAGGTTGTACTTGCCACACAACCATGCTAATGCAAAATTGGTACCTGGCATCGAAAGCTCTTAATTAATAACTGTGGAAGTGCATTTAGAACACTAAGTTGAGAGCAAGAAATGAGCTAATTGCGAAAGCAATAAGCTTGAAACGCTATCAAAGAAGAAGAAGATAGCAATTTTCCGAACTTAGATTACTTGAAATGAATTCCGAATATATTTTTTCTTTTGACAATAAAACACCAACTGTTTTGTGATGTAAAAGGAGATGTTCGCTCATCGCCATGAGGCACCAAGAGTGAACAACAATGTTTTTGGCTAGAATGAAAGATATGAAGAGAAAGTTTCGATAGTTCCGCTAGTGTGCGGCAGGCTCGGAAATATGACAGATGTTTTTAGGAAAATTGAGCGAAAAGGGCATGTATACAGTGGTACTCGAACCAAGGACATTTTTGCCTAACATCCCACTGCGGGGTAGGTTGAAGGAGCACGGACTAAGTCCGCCACTTCAACAGGCAAAAATGTCCGGTTGGAAGACGCTCATGTACCACTGTGGCTTGTATAGTTATTCTAGCGATCTATTGTGTGCACTTTGTTTACCGATGCGCACATGGGAGAGGAACTCTTTCCTTTTTTTTTTTGGGTTTGTTTTGATTCGCACCGACTGACGATCACTAAAGTTTTTTTTTTTTTCTCGTCGTCTCCAACGTAGAGCCCATCCAATTAAAAATCTTAGTTACGAAACTAAGATTCTAAAGAATCCAGTGAGAAACCACGTTGTGTGAGTCAGTATTATTTCAGTCAGTATTCCTGAAAATTTAAGTTAGAATCGCGAAGATTATCCTATGGAAGATGATCCTATGGAAAATTATGCCAGTTTAGATTTGGCAAAACCTTAGTCTAAATTTGGTAGGCTGTACCAAATTGGCAAACTGTTCCACAGGAAAAACCTAATAAATTTTCATGCCAAGCAATCCCAAATTGATTCTATAAAAAAAAACAAAGAGCTACCGCCACACCACGTGTGCCAAAATTGTACATCTGCGAAACAAACAAAAAAAATGCTACCAATCGCATTATGCAAAAAAGCAGAAGATGAATGGGAACCGGTTTCGGCTCGATGGCGGCTTGGGCACAAAGGAAGAACCGCCAGCCGCCCGCTTGCTCCGTGGATGCAGGTAAGGTTGCTTTCATGCCAACATGCCTTTCTCGGGAAAACTCGCTCCTTGGGTGGTTTACAAGCAGCGCACTTGCAATCTTGGTTGTGAAGAAGCAATGAAGACATAACCTTTTTCACACCCTTCCTGTTCATCTTCCCTCCGCGAAAACACACATATTCATCGCATTCCAGAGTCGTGCAGTGCTCATGAATGGATGGTTATAGTCATTCATTTGAAGAAGGTGCCGGTCTAAAATTTGGTATTGTTGTTTTTCGACTGAAGGAAAATTGGCAAGGCACGATTGAATTGGCGTAAATTGGTACCAATTTTCAATAATTGACACTCTAAATACTGCTTCTTTGCACTCTTCAATCCATTTAAATCACGCATCCACTCACACACAATGACTTAGCGGATAGCGAACAGCTGTTTGGTCGTATTTCCCTGTGCAAGCGTTGTTGTTCAAAACTTCATCTCGGGGCACATATAGGTGAAACAAGACCTCGCACTCTTCTGACCCAGTTTTGAATAACCGTTTCCCGGCTCTTCAGCCTCGACCAGAAGAACCAACTGATGAATTATGGTACGAAACTGGGAGCCACTGAGGCCAAACAGGCCAACTCGTGTTCGATGAGTGTGCAACTTTTCGGCCTGTTTAATCGAATCTTTGAGCACTAGTAGGAACGTATGGCACATACCTGGTTGCTATCCACAATTTCCACCGTACCAACGCATTCAGGCTGTTCGAACATGATCTCGACAAGCACCCGCCCGCCCATGGGAAATCGAGGCTTATGACTTAATCTCAGACCCAGGCGGGGGGCTCCCAGAGATCGAGATGCAAATCGATGCCTTCTGCTGGGAATCGACACGAAGCAGCAACATTTTCGGTCTAGTTGGTTGCTGCTGCTTTGTTGCAAACAGCACGGGTACATGCTCTCGCGCAATTTTCGGTCCGTCGGCCATCGCCGTTGATCGTAACAAAACAACATGCATGCCAGCCCTCAGCCCCTCAGCTGACTTGGAGTTTTCGATTAAAATGAAAGGGCTTTTGAAACGGCGCTCGATGTGTACTTCTTATCATGTAATAAATCTGCTGTAGCTGGGAGTGTTGATATGCGGTTAATGTGTTTTTTTTTCGGTTTTGTTTTGTTTTGTATCTACATGGTATTGACTGAACATTAACATCGCGTGGTTGGTGCGCGATTACTTCACGAGTACTTTTACGATCAACGTGATTTCGGGAGATTGCTAGATGAAAGGGGTATCTTGCAAATTGCAAAATAAATTTTAATTAAATTTATCTGTTTTTAGTTGTTGTTCATTTTTTTTATGAGTAAATTTAGTTAAGGATGAAGTAGTTCGATACCGATAAAAAGAGGATTTAAAAGTTTCAGCGGTCGCTGAAGTCTTCTGAAATACTTCTGAAATGAGTTAGCAATCCAATAACAATTTTTGAATCTATCATCTAAAAATTAACATGAGAATTATGTCATGGGCTACAATAGGAAGCCTTTCTGAGCCCATTTTGTGAATAACTTAGCCCATTATTTATTAAAAAGAAGCGTTCCGAGCGAACCTCTACCGTTTTACCGACGGCACAAAAAGAATACAATGGCGTTGTCATGTATTAGCAAAATCAAACATGTAGAACGAATTTGGACTCAAGCAGATGGTAGGTTTTTAATAATTTATCAATAATTTATTTCATGTTCTCAAATCAAATGATACGTATAGAATGCAGGATAATTATTAAATTAACCCTTATAGAATCTTTCCCGTGTTTGTTTGAATTTGATACAAAAAAAATTTCTTCAGGCGTGTAAAAGTTTCCCTTGTTCAATTCCATGTCAAAAGAACTATAAAAAACGAAATTGTTTGCAATCTTCCATACAACAGATCTGATTGAGGCGATGTTTGGCTTCAATTAACATTAAATGTGCCATACATTTATGCGAAATCTACCATTCCAATATGTGCATTATATAATGCAGAAAACTACACGTTTCTTTCAAATTGTGTAGTTTAAGAGGGATGAAGTGTGGGTTGCCCTAAGTAGCTACATATCAACAAATTCTGTTACTCTGATCAATTGAATTAATTTGTTTTTCATCAGCAAAAAATGTATGTTTTGGTTATTGAGGTTATTTTATGCAAAGATAAAAAAAAACATTGAATTTTCTGCGTTATCTAATGTACACAAAGAGAAGGCTAGATTTAGCAGAAAATAATTTGACATTTCATGTAAATTGGAGCCATATAACGCTTGAATCTAGCCTGTTGTATGCAAGATTGCCAACATTGCCAACATGACGCATCAAAGATTGCAAACAATTTCGTTGTTTACGCCTCCCTTTGCATGGAATTAAACGAAGGGAAATTTTACGCGATTGTGAAATTAATTATTTTTTTCTGTGTGGAAATATTTAAGGAAAGTAGGGTATACCTTTCATAACTACGCTGCGGTCGATTATTTAATTCTTTCTTTTATTTTGATTACTAGCTGAATCTGGTATGAGCGCTGCTACGCTTGCATCGAGATTCATGAATGAAAATATAATGGAACTGGTTGTGTTTCGGGATAAGTTTTTTTTTCTTGACTGAGAAGGGGCTTAACATTCTACCAGAACATACTTCTTACCCGAGAAATACACATTTTGTTTTTTAGCTACCTGTATAATTCTCATATTTGGTTGAAATTTGTGTATCATTTGAGCCCTCCCCCTACAAGGGGGGAAAGGGTCTCAAACCACCTTACAATCATTTCCCTCAAAACCTCCCACATGCCAAATTTGGTTCCATTTGCTTAATAAGTTCTCGAGTTATGCAGAAAATTATGTTTCACATGTATTTCAGCCCTTCCCCTCCCTTGCAGAGGCCGGAGGGGTCTCAATCCACCATAAAAACATTTCTCTCCTTCAAAAACCTCAACATGCCAAATTTGGATCCATTTGCTTGATTAGTTCTCGAGTTAAACTCATCGAGAAATATGTGTCTCATTTGTATGGGAGCCTCACTTTCCAGAAGTGGGAGGGTTCTCAAATACTCATAAGGACCTTTTCCGGCCTAAGAAAACCCCTGCATACAAATTTTCACGGCGACCCATTTAGTTGTTTCCGAGTTCGAGGGTCAGACCGACAGCATTCGCGTCGGTTAATTTTTGCTCCACTAATTCTTTCACATTTCTCATTTTATTTACTTGTATTTGCATTTGTCTCGCTCAGCTTTTCTTCTTCCATTGCTTCAGTTTCTCTTTTCTTTTTCAGCGTTCCTTCTCTAGCTTATATTAGTGAGTTTTCTTGGTTTCGCCATTCTTGTCAGTGTTCTTTCGATTCTCATTTTTTGCTTTTCTGCTTCCGTTTATCTATTTCCTTTTTTTCTCTTCCTATTTTTTTTCGTCCGCTTCTCTTATCCCACTTCTTATATTTAGTTTGTCTCTCTCGCTTTTATCGTTCCGTTTCTGTTCACCGCTTCTCTTCTTCCGCTTGCTTGCTTCCTTTTCTCGTCTTTTTTTATTCTCTTCTTCCGCTCCCCTTCTTCCGGTTCACTTCTTTCGGTTATTTTAATCCGCTTTTCTTCGCCCGCTCCTCTTCTTTCACTTCTTCTCTCTCGCTTTTTTATTCTACTTAACCAATGACGTTTTCTTTTATCTTATTCATTTTAACTGCATTTTTATCTTTTTTTCCACCTTTACAATTTTTGCGTTTACTTGTTCGTCATCACGCTTCACTTTTTTTCTGTTCTTCAGCTCTATTTCCATTAGCTTGTTCATATCTGTTCACTCCACTTTTACTTCATACTCTTAACCTTCTTAAGATATATTGGGGTCAATTCTGACCCATGGCGCAACTCCAATGTACGCTATCTTTATTATTATTAAACTAATCGGGCTCTGACATTGATTATTCTACAGAAATCTTCATTTTTGCGGAAAAATATTTTTTTAGAACACAGTTTAAGGTGGTTGTACAAAATAAGTGGCTTATAAGACAATAGGGTCAATATTGACCCGGATTTCAATCCTTCGTTGTATTTCGAAATTTTAACTTAGAGTTAATGTTCATGCAGCGATTGAAAAGTTATAATCTCAAAAATGCCTTGGACTAAAAAAATGGTTCCGGTAGCATTGTCTTCCGGGAATCTGCTACAAAAGAAAGGATGCTTTATTTTGACTGTGTTAAAAACATTCCAAACTTATTGAAGCGAATTTGTGTCTTCAGCAAAGTTTCGCACTGCGTTACGAATCGTCTTATGATATTACCAAATTCATTTCAAACCGTGCTACAGAGATGGCGCTGCAGTCTATCTTGGCCAAATGAGGCTCTAGAGAGTTGCCGTCTTCGGCAAAGTGTTAAGAATCTAAAATGAAGACATTTGAGATAATCATATTAGTTCCGGATCGCACCGCAGAGATGGCGCTGCAGCCTATTCCTTGCCAATCCACCATCTTTGCGGCAAGATCTGGGACTAATACGATAATCTTACGAGACGTACAATTGACATTCTGATAAACTTTGTCGAAGACGACATCTCTAGAGTTGCATTTGGAAAAGATGGGCCGCAGCGCCATCACTGCGGCAAGATCTTGAACTAATATGATAATCTCACAAGACGACAAATGACATGCTGAGAAACTTTGCCCAAGACGGCAACTCTCTAGCGCTTTAATTGGCAAAGATGGACTGCAGCCATCATTCTGCGGAATGATCTGCAACTAATAAAATAATGTCAAAAGACGACAACTGACATGACTAAGAAACTAGAAATTAGACGACACAATTAGTATTTTTCCATTTAATTCCAAGTACCTTTGTTTTTCTTGGACAAGATAAGCAAAGGTAATTGGAATTAAATGAAAAACAATTTTTTTAACCTAATTTCAATTTAAAAAATACATGTATTAAAAAAAAATCACCGGTTTTCACATAATTCAAAACTTTCGAATACCACAATTGTATATTCCAATTGGAGCTGAAAATAAAAGTTTCTCTTTTATTTCAGGTTTTATGTATTCCTATAGAACTATTTTTTATAGCCTAACTGATCTACATTGTTCTAACTCAAACTCGAGTTTGATAACTTTCTTGAATTCCTTTAATCGGGAAAATTCAATGTTCTTATTTTTAATAATTTTTCTTATTGTTCTTCTATTTCAGGTATGTACACTTTCTTCTCCCGAACTACATATACCAAGGTAACAGTATTGCCATTTTAACTTTCTTCGTATATTATCCAGCGTATGGTCCTATGCCACGCGTGTAGCAAAATGGCCGGGAGTAAATCTAAAGGAGACTTTATCTCTTGGGACTTGATCTTATTTTATTTGAAGTACTTTTGTTTTTTTTAAAATCATTTATTTATACAGGCTCAATCAGAATCCAACTTTACAGAGCCAAGTTGCCTGTTTATGTACATCAGTTATCTTAGAACAGGATCAGAAGGGTAGAATCCATCTCGTCTCCCCGGCCAAGTCTCGTGGTTGAAAGGAATTATAAAGTCTATGGATAGGCAGAAAAATTAGTAGGTGGAATTTTGAAGAAAAAGCATAAGGAACAATGTTTTGAATAATGATTGTAGGCGCTGGGAACACAAGAATGAAGTCTCGACCCACATCCAACTCCCCTGATCCAACATTTCTAGACCATCTTAGAGTGTATAGAATGTATCCATCGCCCCACATCTCCTTTATTCCATTGCACTGCCAGCTAACAGTGATGTTTGAGAAACATATAAAAATCGTTGAAGGCGATTGTTGTTACAACACGTCTTCAGCTAGCGTTCCATCCTTGCAAAGCGAGTCCGCTTTCCATTGTCTGGTATCTAAACAATGAGAAGTGATTCAAACAAAGATGATAATAAAGAACGTAAAGATAAGCACTAGAAGACCTCGTATTTTCATAAGAAAATAAGAGGTGTGCCTTACCGGTCTCAAGGACCGAATAGCCTCTATAGAACTAAGACTATCCGTGAAAATGAAGTATTGATCCGGTGTAAGTGAGGCAACAATTTCTAAGAAAAAAATAATTGCCGCCAATTCCGCAATAAAAACAGAACAAGGTGCTTGAAGTTTACGAGTGACGCTATAATTTTCATTGTATACACCAAAGCCAGCGGAGTCCTCTATCAAAGACCCGTCAGTGAAAAACGCTTTAGTGGAATCAACTAGGTCAAACTTTGCAGCAAATATCACCGGAGCAATCAAAGGACGATGATGCTCTGGGACTCCATGAAGCTCCTGTTTCCAGAATTTCCGAAATCGAAGAAAGAAACATGATTGAAATATTCAGCGAAGGGCTGACATCCTGTGTTATGTACAAATGGTACAAAGTCATGGAGCGAGTTTGAGGATTCAACTCAAGAAGCTTCTCAAAGTTTTCGATTTCCTGGGAGTTCATAACTTCACACCTGGTGAGGAACCGGAGAGATAATTCTGAAAACCGATCCGAGAGTGGCAGCATGTCAGCAGAACTTCAAGACTCATTGTATGAGTCGAGTGCATGCAACCTAACGCGATACGAAGACACCGATACTGAATACGTTCAAGTTTGATGATGTGCGACCGAGCCGCCGACTGAAAACAAAAACTATCGTATTCCATAACCGACAAACTCGTTGTCCGGTACAACGTTAGAAGATCTTGCGGATGCGCTCCCCACCAGGTCCCGATAATAGTGCAGAGAAAGTTGATCCTTTGCTGGCATTTTCGCTTTAGATACTCAATGTGAGATCTCCAGGTGCACTTTGAATCGAACCAGACCCCAAGATATTTAAACATAGAATGAGTTATCGGCTTACCCCAAATTTGAAGCTTCGGTTGTGCTGGGTTATGCTTCCTAGAAAAAACTACTAACTCAGGTATCGAATTCGAGAGCCGAAGTAGACAAATTGTCCAAGGTATCCTGTAAGGGTCCTTGCAGATCGACCCCATTGGGTCCCGTGACAGACACTACGCCGTCATCTGCAAGTTGGCTCAACGTACAGTTGTCACTTAGACTACCGTCAATGTCTTTGACATAAAAATTATACAAAAGGGGGCTTAAACAGGATCCCTGGGGGAGACCCATGTAGCTAAATCAAAAAGCTGTAGAGTTCCCATGAGAAAAGCTCATATGTTTCTCTGACAACAAATTATACAAAAAAAAAGTTCATTAATGGTGAAAAGCCACAAGCGTGGAGTTTATCTGAAAGAACTTCAACAGATATTGAATCAAAATCCTCCTTGATATCCAAGAAAACAGAAACAATTTGCTCTTTTTAGCAAAAGCTACCTGAATATCAGTGGAAAGCAACGCGAGACAGTCGTTCGTTCCCTTACCCCTACGGAAACCATATTGAGTATCTGAAAGCAGGTTGTTTGACTCAAACCTTTTGGCCAGACGGAAAAGGATCATTTTCTCCAACAACTTTCGAATAGATAACATCAACGTTCCTGACCCGCCTCAATGTTGTATACCAGTACTCGATTCTAGAAATAATTTCCCAGAATCCTCTACTCAGGTATCTAGGATCCCGGAGACGTTAGAGCGAGTTGGCAAAAGCCTCCCAAGTGGCGCTGCTGACCGCATTTCTCACATCCAGGGTGACTACTGCACAGTAGCGAACTCCCTGCCTCTTACGTTGCCGTCTATGCCGTCTTGGCGACGGAAATGATGGCATCCATCGGCGACTTCCCTTTACGGAAGCCAAACTGGTTGTTTAACAGGCCCTCTGTAGTACCATACAGAGGCATACAGAGTCTGTACCCACCGTGCACTTCGACAAACTGTTGAGGATTAACCTCTCCAGCACCTTACCCGTCATATCCAACCAGTTTATCGGACGGTATGTCTTTTTTTCACCCGATGGCTTACCTGTCTTCGGCAGCATTATATTCTAGAGTCTGGCGTTTTCAGGCGTCTGGGAAAACGCCCTCGTCCAGGCATCTTTGCATTACCACCTACGTTTTTTACATCAGTAAAAGTTCTATATAGGGTTAGGGAAAAATACCAAGCCATCGATAATTTTATAACCTTGGAAATTCCAGAAGCAAGGACACGAACCGTTATCATAGAAGCGTTCTACCTAGCAATTGATTGTTGATAGTTTGTGCGATGATCTATTTATGCTAAACAGAGAAACACACATCACTCCAACTTAACAGTTGATCGTTTGCCGTTCAATATTATTATTCAATCAAACATTTGGTTAGGCAAAAACTTCCATTAAAAAACACACACACCCCATTAACAAAGGAACACTTATCTTTCGAATCGCTTAACTCCCGACGCGGGCTGAATCTCTAAAACTAACAAACAGCAATTGTTTACCATCCGCCTGATCGACATCTAGCTTTTAGTGCATGAAATCTGCTTACATTTCGCGTAATCACCAGCTTACACGGTAATACAATTATACGCGGGTGTGCAAAACGAGCCTCGGGGAAAAACGTGGCAGCTCATCAACTCTTTATCTATTTTTGCAGCATCTGCAGAGGAGCCTCTTTCACTTTCTACCATTGGTGAAGATGGTTTATGTGCATTGAGCGGTTTTATTGCTCTTCGCGCGTGGAACTTCATTTTTAAGGCACTTGATTGTTCGCAGCAGGACCTCACAGAACTCCCCTTTCGAGCAAAGTCGATTGCGCAGTACAACAATTGGTGGGCAAAACACAGCAAATGACCCTCGATGAACCCATAATTGAGGTAAACGTTCAATCGCACAAAACACTCACTGGTTTTATGTACGAAAATTGACGTAAATGTATTCAAAAACAAACATGAAATTACACCAACTAATTACTGCGCCATCTTTCAATAATATTCGCAAAACCAATAAGAGCAATGATGTTCGCTTCTTCGTTTTAATTCGCTTCGTAACGGTCCTCGCGTCCGTCCGTCCGTCCGTCCGTCCGTCCTTCCGAACTCATGCTCTTGGCTCTTCCTTCACGCATCATTATGCATCGAAGTATAATAATCGTTGGTAGGTCAGCCAGCCAACCAGCCAGAGCGCCGAATATAACCTTGTGCGTCGTTCATTGCTGTGTAATTTTCATTACGAGACGATTTCTTTGGCTTGGTGGCCAAACTTTTGGTCCGGGAACCCCGGGCCAAGTGTGTTGGAAGTTTGTGAATGCATGTATGGAAGACGTGTGTTGCCTTGAGTCAATCAAAACAAACTGCACCAAGGTGGGACGGAAACACGGAAAGAAGCTTTAAACTCATACCAAAACGAATCGAATCGTAGCGAGACGGAGCGGGAGAGGGAGAGGGAATGCGAGATGCCTATAATTTGGGCAGATCTTTTAATCATAAGCTTTTACCACCAACAACAGCAGCCAGCATTGGAAGCTTTGGATAGCCGTGTAGCGGTTGGTGATGCGGAATGGAAGTAACTGCACTAATGCCTGGTTTCGGAAGGTAGCGGTAGCGTTATGGGAATTAGGGAGTAAATGAAGGAAAGTGGTCAGAGGCCATGTGCCACTGCGGCGGCGACGACGACGACGGCGACCACGACGCCTGTTGATGAGGTGTTTCTCTTCGGGTGTAAATCTTAGACTACGGTTCGGATGATGAATCGCTATGATTATTAATGCAGGCGAAATTAGGTGTGGAAAACAATGCTTACCGGTCGTAATGGTCGGTGAGCTTTAATTTTAGACTGGAATAATCTGTTCCTCAACTTTCATTTTTGTTTTTTTGTGATCATGCTTAAGCAGATATATTTTTAGGATGAATTAGGATTTTACTGAGCCGTGCATATCTGATGGATGTCCGTCCTTATCTATGAACACTGTTTTTGACAAACTCTTTCCTTAAACAAGTAACACCGTTTCTCGATAATAGTTGCAATTTTTTTTGAAAATGTTTGATAGCTCAGTAAAAATATAGTCATGTTATTTTCTGCGATATGTAGTGTACGTATTTGAACGCTTGATTCGACATACATTCACGCGATATTTCATGTAAATTTAAGCGAAATATCACCTTATCCAGGTATGTTGTACGCAAGATTGCAAACAATTTCGCTTCCATTCATCTTTGACTTTAAATTCAACGAGGAAATATTTTTGACGTTTGTAAAAAATCATTATTTTATTCTGTAAAATATTAGTTATCAGACTCACATCATTCCATCTGAACGGTCCATCTCAATTTTTGTGTCGTAATTTCTAAGTCCAAGTCAAAGACTTAAGCTTCCTTGGGTGTTAACATTTTGTGACAAATAAGGTGTTTCGGCTCATATTGACCCGAATTTCAAATTCACATTGTGGAAAATTTATTCAAAAAATTTTTAAAGTCTTTGCAGTCAAAATGCTTATTGGAGTTCCAATTTTCAGTTTATGGTGAGTACTGCCCATTTTAACCCTGATCATCCACAGTGAATCTGTGCCCAAATCGGGGCAATGTTTTGCCACGATTCGTGAGGTGGCGACAGATACAAATTTTCATCGGAACATGCTTTTCGATGGCTCAAACTTTATGATTTTTCATGAATAGTCTACTTCTAGCCTTCAAATGGAATAATGACAGTTTCCCTTATTTACATACGAACTAAGATTGGGTGATCTTGGATTGATCTTTACGAGATCAAAAGTGATGTCGATTTTCGATTTTTTAAATTGATTATGACTAAGAAATATCGGAAAGATCATCTTTTATCTTGATCATTTCGATATTCGGAAAATGAACCATAATTAAAAATGTTAATTGTTTATGCTAAACTGATGAACCTGATCCAAAAAGTCGAAAATGGGAGGAGAATGGTAAATTTTGCAAAATTCTCGTTGTAAAAAAAAATTTGTGTAAAGTGAGGTTGAAGGTGCTAACTTTTCTTTGACCGTTGCAAACTGTTGCCAAAAGCGTTAAAACGTGATCGAAATTGTTTTGGCCACGAATATGTTATGTTAATTGTTTTGACCCCGAATACGAATATGTTAAGAGAAATGAACCTGGTCGTTCCTAGTAAAGTCATGTAGTTGTTCTAAGAACATTAGATTTGGCCCCAAGGGACAGCGAGAGAGGAGCGGTTGTATCTGGATTTGACAATGAATGATTCATACTTTCATATGCAAATAGTTTCGCCTGCAGAAATTTGCAGATTACTATGATTTTTGACACTGAAAAAGTACCTGTTTTCAAAAAAACGCTAAATATCTCAAAAACTATAAGAGATAAATTTATACTATTTTCAGCAAATTTGTGTGTTTTATATGATAAACAAAAGTGTTGAATACTCAAAACTTGTAGAAAATCTCCATGAGATGTTAAATTCAAAAAACTAAATTAGAGGGATGTTCAATAGAAAACTCCCCAAATTTACTTTAAAATCAATAAATAGGCATATGTGAGCTTCACCCAAGTTGTTTTGTATTGAATTGGCTATAACTTTGCCGAATAAAGTTTATTTTTATTTGCAATAATTAGAAAATATTTTTTTTAATTTAAAGCCGTATTGAAACCGAATGACGTGACTACCCGAGCAAAGGATTATACCAAATTGATTACAAGTTCTAATACCAGGTTATCATTTTTTGATCACTGAATATGTTATCATTCAGGCTGAATAACCAGCCAAAATAACAGAATGAATAACAAAAAAATACTCCTTGAATATCATAATAATAACTTATTTTGTTATCACTGCGAACAACTTGATAACAAATCCTGTATTTTTAGCAAATTTATTGAAATAGTAACAAATTATGTTATCAATTTGACATCAAATTCTCATGCCTATAACTGACAAAAATATTTTGATAAAAAAGTACAATTTCTTGTTCAAATATGCTGGCAATATTTATTGTTTTACAATTCTACTTATAACGATCATAAAAAATAGTGTGTTCAAAATGATAACATATGATAATAAAATTTGCCAATGGTGATAACTAAATGTGTTGTGCGATAACAGTGGAAATCAAAACGATAACTGAGATAACAGAACTTGTTATTTACATGATATCAGCTTGTTATTTTCCTTTGCTAGGGTAGTGTCTATAGGAAACTATTCATGAACAAAAATTGAAGTCATTTGGCTCTTGTACGGCTAAGCAATAGCGGTTGATGACGATAATTGGTCCCGCACCCTATATGGGTTCAATCAGATGATTAAAAATCAGTAGTATAATATACAGTAATGGGCCAAGATGCGAAACTTGTGGCACCTAGGGCTGATTATTGGTAAATTTGATTGCTTTTCTATTGTTGTTCTCAAATCACATTGAAATATTCTTAAACGTCCCAACGTAAACAAAGACAGCTATGTTAATTGGATCCGTTTTGTGATTCTGGAAACTCACGAATTTGATCACCGACCTGGCTACCGCAATTACCAAAATCTGGCAAATTCGGTAAACAGCACGGTAAACGAAGTCGTGAGTTTCCAAAATCAATGAAAATCTCATCAAATTGCAATATATTTACACTAAGGTTTTTTTGCACGGGGGATACGTTCCACTTTTAGTATGGAACCGTGTAAAAAAAGACTAAATAGAGCTGATAAATTCACATGCTTGAACATTTTATATTGCTTCGATTTTTTTTCTATGCGTTACTCTTCCATGCAATAGCCAAAATTCAGTTTTAAAATTTTTGAGTATATACACCAAAAATTGTGAATTTTTTGAAAAACTGCTATGTGATTACTTTTGGCCCAAAACGTAAAATGTGATTTGAATTAGGTCGATAAGTTGTTCCGTTCTGGAGTTATCGCCGAAAACAACCCGTGTGAAAAAAAACCGTGCAAAAAAAAACCTTGGTGTAATTGAATTAGGTTTATTTAGCGTATAATGAAAACAGCACATGTTGAACATTGATATGATTGTAAATGTGAAATTGATATGACTCTTAGCTTGAACAAGTGACCATAGCTGCTTTGCCAATTTCTTCATGCATGGTCGAAATTTAGTAGCATCGGCATGTTTTGGCAAAAAGCCGCCCTCCTGAAGGGTTCCCTCGGAGTACTCGGGTTGTCCCGGAATGGTCAATATGGTCATTCGTCCATTTAATGACTAGAAGTAAATTGTTTACAAAAAGTCATGATGTTTGAACCGTCGAAAGTTATGTATTGGCAAAAATATGTGTATGTCTCCTACGAAACGGTTCCCCCGGGGCATCCGGATTGTCCATGAATGCCAAAATAAAGTCATTGGTTCATTTCAAGGGTACACGTAGACTACCTATAAAAATCATGAAGTTTGTAGCGTCGGAAGGCATGCTTTGGCGAAAATCCGTTTCCCCGCCTAAAGGGTTCTTTTGGAGCATCCAGGTTGTCCCAGAGTGGTCAATATAGTCATTGGGCCATTTATAGGCTAGAAGTAGACAACTTATAAAAAATCATATAGTTTGAGCCGTCCATAATTCGACGATGTCCCGAGCGGGAAGTTATTCAAGAAGACCCAGGCGAGCCAGTGAAGGTTAGCCTGGGGCAGAAAACTGATGACAGATGATTCGGTGAAGGCAAGGACAGTTGGATCTGTTCAAGCGTTAACCGTACTTTTCAGACCGCGTTGTGGCGAAGAAGGTGGAACTTTCTATCTGTTTTGTTCAAAAGGACGATGAAACATGTCGGCCTCTACGTCTACAAGGTCATTGGAACGACAAACAAAACACGATAGTCAATAGTTGCTCCAGGAAGCTTTACCGATAGTGGCTAACGAAACCGAGGTGCGTCTTGATGGACGACGAGACTTACACCAAGGCAGATACAAAACAATTGCCGGGGCAGGAGTTCTATGTAGCCACATCATGGTTGCCCGTTCCTGGGGGGAGAAGGGAGAAAAAGGTGCACAAATTCGATAAAAAGTTCAAGGTTAGCTATACATCACGGTGGGTACCTTCGAATGGGCAAATCAACCGAGACAAGTGCCTCCAGAAACGTCTGCTGCCCTTCTTGCGGTCTCTCCTAGGTGAGACGCTGTTTAGGCTGGATTTAGCATTCAGGCCGAGATAGTCATTTTGTACGTGCAGGATTAAATCGCGAGGGGCTTGCTTCGGCGAAGGCATGATATCATCAAATGAACTTGTCGGCAATCCCCTGTTCCTGGTTCCACGTTTAACCACGTTTACGCTACACACCACCCAGGGGGGGGGCGCCGCAGTTACCGCTGCATGATTACCCCTTATTGCGGTTTTTTTTGGTTTTTTTGTTTTTTTGCGCGCGGTTTTTGTGGTTTTTTTGCCTTTTGATTGCCA
>JASCZW010003621.1:0-37761 GCA_034211315.2 Aedes japonicus
AAGATGACTTCACCTGGATCCTACAGATTGAATGCATCAACACATGGACCGAAACTCACAGCTTTACACGTAATCGAAACCCCTACGGTTCCGACTAGAAATGATTCCACGCCCTCTGTGGTGGGAAACAATTGCACTATCGGTTCAATTTGGTCATTTTTTAAATTACAATTTGAAACTTTATAAACTAAGACGTTTTCCTCAAAAATTTGAAGTAGTCTTTGTGGTTGACGATAAAAAGTGTATTGTTTTTTTTTTCTTCAATAATTGAACCAAGCTAATTTTGCTGCAATTTTTGGTTCTTGTTAATGTTCAATGGAAAGTCAGATAATAGAAGAATAATACTAGTCATGTTACATGTTCTTTTAATACTCTCGTTTGCGTATTTAAAAGAAGATGTATTCCAAAATTAAAAGTGTAAAAAAATGAAAAACAGCAAAATTTAAAAAAAAACTATTCAAAGAAAATATGTTAGTTAAAAACCAATTAACTGCAATCATTGACTCAATTGCTATGTCAGACATAACAGTTTCAGTTTTGGTAGGCTTTATTTTAGTAGCAAAATTGAATTTCTTTTTGTTGGTTATCACTGATCAATTTCACCCGAATTCACGGGACGTGTTTTTCGGTACTGGATAAAAATATTTGACAGATCGTACAACGGTCAGCGTTGTATGTCTGTCATAAGTATATCGTATATTTCTGTTGCGATGCATAAGAACTGTATCGAAATTATGTTATCCACATATTCTTCTTTCAAATCATAGATGTTAAAAAAAAAACAATCAAATAGATGATTCTTTGCTGGAACTTGAACATTTCAAATACCGAATGAAATAAAAATTATTCCTTATATAATTATAATTTACGAATTGATGTTCCGGGCAAATGTATCATCGCATTTTTTAGGCGTCTTAGCACTTTTCTTTTCTGAACTCCTCTCCGCTTTCTAAAAACCCTCCTTAAATTCAACCTTTCCGACCAAACATTGACCCTTTCCGACTGCATTGCTTACATCTTCCCCTATGACGGCAATGCAATATTGTCAGACCTGGAAGGGGTTTTGAGACCTCTTTGAAAAAGGTTTCGTCGTCCATCAAAAATACATGCATCCGGTCGCAGCAAAACTCGCGATTACAATCCCCGGGTTCTTTTTGCTGCCCGTTGCTTCTGTTCATTTTCTGCTTCCTGTAGGTTTTCAGGTTGTTCCGTTGAACCATTCCGACACTGGTTCCCGCTTTATTAGCCAAATTACGTATCGACATTGATTTGTTCTTCTGAATTAGAGCTACCGCTTTCTGATTCTGTTTATTTATGGAAGATCCGTGTTCTCTGCCTCTTCCTGGCAGGTCATCCAAAGAACAGTGTTCCCCAAACTTGGTTATGATGGCATTTACACTCATGTGATGAATTCCAAAACACTTTGTCAATTTTCGCGTAGTTACACCTTTTCACGTAGTCATGCGTCCAAAACTTAAATTTTCACGTTATTTCAATGCAAGGCATTTTGAAGACGAAGAGCTTAAACAGTGCAAACAACTAAACAAACGAAAGATGACAGTCAAACGTACAGCATGCTATGATGAACACATAAAAAAATCAGTGGGGTTGTGTTTAACACACGAGCGGTTGACGAAGACAACGTTTAACCGTTTGATTAGTTTCGTGAGTTTCGTAGCGGAACATTTCAACTCAGTTACTGTTTTTGTGGGAAGTTGAGTTAGCATAATTAAGTGATTAAGTATATTAAAACATTCTATGATTCGTATCTTAGGAATTATTTGGCGGCAAAATAGTTGATTCGTGTTCAATATACTCGTATAAGGCCAGTATCGACTTAAAAAGTAGAGAGGTTACGGAGTTTTGTTTAATATTACAAAGCGGAATTTAGACAATTAATCTGCATGGAACGAAATGATACCTTCACTTACGGAATAATCGAGCGGAATGTTTTTTCGAAATTAAAAGTGTCAGCTCCTATTGAATTGCGTGGAAAGCTTACAAAGCAAGGGGCAAGACAGCTTCCTCGTGAGTAACTTTTTTCTTCAAAATTACTCAGGATTCATCAAATTTGCTCACTCTATGATTTCCTTCTTCCTCCATGATTTATAGTGGTGGAAATGCCAAAAAAGGAAAAGCTACTTCACTCATATTTGATCATAAAACTCACGTTTCCTCAGAATGCATCAGCTTCCATAAACTTATATAATTTGTAACCCGATCTCAAGTGTTCTGGCAGCACTGGTTTGAATCAAGTGGGGACGGTGGTAACCTTGGCAACCAACAACAGTAGTATGCTTACTGTTTGGGAAAATTATTTATTATCGTATCGTAAGAAGCTCTCATATCAGACATGATAGGTCGCAGTATTTGGAAGAGGAATTGGGCCCCGAAGTAGATTTTTTAATATTGTTTCATTTTTTTTCTCGCAGGAAGACGAAAAACAGATGGAATCACTTCCAAAAAGAGAACAAGCCGGTTCTCAGTGAAAACTCTAGTTTTGCGATTGATCGATCCGGCTTGGTTTCTTTCTGGAGGCAGTCATTAAATTCCACATATTCCTATTGTACGGATTGATCGACCCTACCAAGTCGATATTGGCTTCGACTGCGAGAAGCATTGCTGATGCAGTGACGCATATTCGATTTGAGGGAACAGGATAGTCGTTTTGATGAAGAATGCGTCGGTATGCGGACACTGACTCCAGAAGCGAAATTCTGTAGGATCATTTCAAGTTGCATACTTAGAGGGGGTGGGGTGGGGCTGATGATGGCACGACAAATTCATTTTCATGCAGGTGAATAGAAGATTAGGGCTGGCAATGAGCTGTACTTGGGCTGAGGGACCGACACAAGTTCCAATCAAGCTAAAAACAACACGAGCTACAAAAATTATTTTTAATTACGTATTAATTTAATGACTGGCGGGTGAAGATTATCCAAGGGGTCGGTCAATCTGAACAATTTAAAGTCTTCAAAAGATTTCAAATCTTTTTCAAAGATCGGGCTGCTGATCGGGCAATCTTGGTAAAACAACAACACATTTTTTTTTCAGTGTCTCCAAAATTGTAAATAAACATTAAAAAAAAGGAAAACATTTCACAACAAACTCAAGTCCTCTACCGATTTTGAAGCATGATCGTTCCGTAGAAGGATTGGAAGCTCTGTATCAGCAGAAGGAGTCGGTTGAGCGGTAAGATCCGGAACTACAGACATGGGAACTAGTGGCATCAATAAAAATCGCCAGAAGTACCTTGTCTTTTACAGTTATGGACGTGTAATTTTTTTCATTGCAGGATACGATTGCACCTTGATTTCGCAAAGCACTTGAGAAATCAACTTTTTCTCAAACCATCTGGCTAGACATGACCAATAACATTCTAATGAAGCAGCGCAGAACCAAGCGATAAGTCCAGTTGAGCTGTTCCGGTATGGAACGGTTGTGAACAAAATTATAGAAATTACTTCGGCGGAGACGACACAGTTTTTAACCATGCCATCCTCGGCGAGTGATCTCCAATTACAGGCAACAAATTTTCACCCAGTCATTGGTGAATTGGCAAAGTTCAATCACTTTGCCAATACACCAATGACTGGGTGAAAAATATCAACTTAGGACCTTTCTCAAAACATTCATCTAAAATATATCTAATGTTTGTATATTTCTACTTAGAAGATGATTACGCAATCAATGAGTTTCCGATAAACCCTAAAATGGTTTGTTAAATTAACTGGAAATGATGAAGTGGGTCACACATAGAATATTACAAACGTTGTTGGACTCCGCTCTGCTGAGAATTATTGAACATCATCCATTGCTGTTGTTCTTGCTAAACTGCTGCCACTGCAGCTGCTGGACCTGTTTGTAATAATCCTGTTGATTCAAGCCATTTCCAGGTTGCCCACTCGGGCCGTGCATGCGCATACTTTCAGTAGCACTGTGGTCCATTCCACCTTGGTTCTGTGCTCGCTGTTGTTGCTGCTACTGCTGCTGTTGAGTTTTCTGGTTCTGTTCCTGTTGAAACGGAAATCCTTTTTGAGCAAGGTCTCATGGTTATTGAGGAAATAGTTATTGATGGGGCTTACGTTTTCCTGCTGATTCTGATGCTTGAGAAATGATGAAAAAATTAAAATCATTGAAACTAACTCATGAATTCGAAACCACTTACATTCGACTGCTGTTGTTGTTGATTTTGTTGAGCTTGTTGCTACCGAAATAAAACAGAAGTAAGAACAATTTTACAAATAGTTATTTTGTAGAACTGAACCATATTCTTACGTTGGTTTGCTGCTGTTGTTGTTGTTGTCGTGTCTGTCGTTTCACCTACTTTGAATAAGGTATAGAGGACAGCTGGCAAAGACGTCCGCCGTAGGCATGGGATCTTCCGAACGTAGGGATCCAACATTGCCTGTTCTTAAGTAATGCGCTTGTTCGGATCCATCAGCAGACATTTTTGTAGCAGAGGAAAGGCCTTATTATCTGGTTTAATCTTTAGAATTCCATGGGAGGAAGCGACGTTTAGATCCTGAAACGAGTAAAAATGTACATGGTAAAATTATCTTTGGATCATGTTTTAAATTTAATGTAAAAATGCATGCACTTTAAAATGTTATCCAGTCCGTGTTGTTATCACAACAAGCATGTTGACATTTTGAGGCACTGAAATAAAATCGCAGTCTATTTCAAACTGTCATAAAAGATTTTAAATCTTCATAAGATCATCTGATCTTTTTCAAAGATCGAAATGAAAAATGAGGAAATCTGATCTGATGATCAAGGAAGTCCGGCCCTTTGAGATTACTACAACGTTGATACGGTAACCCTTCACGAAAGAACTTTCTTGTTTTGATTATGCAATTTCACTGTCAAAACCAAAAGGTAGGAATGTTGAATAGCACAATATGAATCCAGTGAATATGAGATGCTCATAATGGCTCAGAGTAACTCAGGATTGCATAGTGTCTTGCCCCTAGGGTGAATCTGCTCCTGTATACAATGGCTTTCGTAGTTATTTTCTCTTGAACAAAATGTCACAAATACTCAATTAAGCACTTTTTAAGGAAGAGGAACTTTATTTCTATCCGTTGATATATTCATCTTGAAAAAATTGTATTTAACTTCTGATAAATTAGCAGACAAAGTGTTTGTTTACAAACAAAAGCAGATTCGCTCTAATCAAATGTTGGCGCTGAATTGTTCTGTTCGAGCTAGAACGTCTGTCTATGGGACGGTCGACTGTGTGAACTATGATCTTGACGAAATTGTTTCGCAAAATGGAAAAAAGTCGATCAAACCCAGGTCATCGACAAGCCTATATCAATAGCAGTGATTGACAGTAGACAGGATGTCCTGGGCCCAAATTGATTTGGGCCCACTGTCAGCTGTCAAATAGAAGTCTAATCGTTTGTTTTGGTTGTTTGTATTGATGTGAAACTCCACAGAAAGCGATCTGTCTGCTTTTTATGGCGTGCACAACGAAAACGAGCAACAGCAGACACAACTTACAATGTTGACATTATTTTGACAGCGAGCTTGCTGAGATGTTGTCTCCGTAAAAACTGGTCCTTGTCATAGGCCCGATCAAACCAAATGAATTCAAGCTGATCAATGTATTAGGTCCTAAGTAACATTGAGAGACTCTCTTCGTCGACTTTCTATTTGCGTTCCTACGGTTATGTAAAGAAATGTTCAAGTATATTCAACACACAGTAAGGTAATATAAAGTGTAATTTAGGATCCAATACGTCAAAAACATCAGCTAATCGTTTAATAGACAAGCTATTCACGAAAGAGAAAGTCGACGAAGAGAATCTCTCAATGTTACTTAGGACCTAATGCATTCCCGCATAATCACAAACCATTCCTGGACCATTTCCCTTATTGTTGACGACCGCTTTCGTTATTTTTACGACATTTACCCTTATAATTGACAACGATAAACTAACAATCTCCTATATAGTTTAACAATATGTCAGATGGTACAAAGGCCAAATAACAGTATGTTGAATAGGCGGTTAAGTTAGGTTACCATAAAAATATGGCAATTGTCACGAACAAATTTTTTACTGTACTCTATGCCAAACAGTTGGTATATAATCTACACCGAGTGCAGACAATAAAAAACCTTTCAATGACAATATGGCAAACATTAACAATATGTGTTAATGTTAAGGTTGTATGATGAAAATGAGATTAAATTATTCGATAACAATAATATAAAATGTGATAATATATCTTACATTCGAAGTATAGTTTTGATTGTATGGCAAATTGTTTTTCGTTGTGCGGGTTGTTCAGCTTAAATTGATCAAGAAATTAAACAGCGTCACTAACGTTACATCACGGTGACCGAAAACATCCGAAATAAAATCACCTATTTCCCCCAAGGGGCGATTTTCATTCAATTCAAAATGCTGTTATGTATCCGTATCCCATTCTGATTTAGGAAACCAAAGCAACCCAGGAATGGTTTTGAAATTTTCCCCGTGACAGATCATAAATCATCCTTTTGCTGAAATCTGTCATAAAATTTTCATCCAAAGATCATAAACGTTTGACGAACGGACAAACGGGGGACGATGGGGATGGCCATCCCATCCCACACAGCTTTTAAGTGAAAAGGACCATATAACGTTAAAAGTTACAATTAAATTATATCATCACTTGACACAAAGCGCCCATCGCCGGTCCGGGATGAATGCGAGAACACATTCCATTGGGACCCGGTTGGAGATTCTGCAGGACGGCTGGACATCACTGACTGCAGATGCTGATAGCTCGCTCGCTCTTTTGTTCGCCGGCGGAGGACCAAACGAGCGAGATATATGAACTTAAATGAATTATGACCGAACTGGGAGTAGGAAGGGGAAGGTGGGATAGGAGAGGGTCCAAATTCTTTGCCATTCTTGTTCCGCTCGGTGTGAAATTCTGCGAACGATAAAGGACCATTTTTTCGGTGGGTGTAATTGGTGGCGTTGCGAATGGCACAGAATGATAGTGTTTGTCCAACAGAACGCTTAGCTGATAGCGACGATGATGATGATGGTGGTGGTGATGGCCGGTCAGTTAGTGTCGAATGACACTCGTACGTGACGTACCCATTTCGGACGACATGGAACGATCCAGCGCTTGAGAATCAAGTGGGGGCCACTTGAGTGGTGCTGCGTTGGGTCGATGAGAGTTGCTGCACGAGTGTAGTGACGATCTGGGAGGGAGAAACAGATGCAAAAATTATGGTTGTCAATGCAGACCTAATTCAGCTGTCATGAAATGTCACCGCAGACCTAACTAAAAAAATCAAAAGTGGGGAGTATTGAGATTGATAATTTGCTTGAAAATTGATATTAACCTAAAATTATATTGAAAGTGCTGTACAATATAAATTAAACTCATTGTTTTTTTTAAGAAATGTGAAAACTTAAGACAAACAAGTGGATTACGAATCCTAGAGGGTTTGAGCTGTTTAGTGGGATACTTGTAACTATAATTTAGAAGAAAAAATAGTAATCTCCATTTAATTCCAACTACCTTTGCTTATCTTCGACAGATACGCGTATTTCGTCTACAATGTGCAGACTTCTTCAGTGTCTCGTACTAATAACTCGACTATTAGTACGAGACACTGAAAAAGTCTGCACATTGTAGACGAAATACGCGTATCTGTCGAAGATAAGCAAAGGTAGTTGGAATTAAATGGAGATTACTAATTTTTCTTCAAAGTGGATTACGGTGTTTTCCAATTTATAGACAGGGAGACGATGCCGGATTTGTGATACTGTGAGCATAAGTTAGATGAGAATTACGTACGGTGAGATGTTTTGAATATTTAAACACCTGATAAAGCCTTGATAAAAAATAGATTTTGATTCGGTATTTCAGATATTAAAAAATAATACATAACAAACATAACATATGACGACAATTTTGATTTTCTTTTGAAATGAGAAACAAAACAATGACTTATTTTTATTTCATCAACTTGAACAGATCAATTCAACATACTTCTGCTGTCAAATTTACGCTTTCTGATTTTTCGAATTCTGTCAGATTTCATTCTGAACTGCAAAAATCGGTTGATCAATTTGAATTTGATGTTGTGGCAATTTGGAAGCTTCAATGGGAGGGATTGCAATAATAATCGAGTGACATCAATCTTACTTTTGTCGATGAACGATTTATCGGCAAAATGTTCAGCGATAATTGAATCGAAGCATAACACAAAGTGAAAGATTTTTTCTGAAGGATAGGTGTGGGATTTTCCTTTGCCTTCAGCCATCAATGCTGAGAATCTGCCAAAATTTTTGTCAAAAGGTGCCTTGACGACAAAGAGAGCAAGTAGTACTGGTTTTGCTAATGCTCCCAATCATGTAGCCACAAACATGGAATACTGCATTAGCTTCAGCATTACCTATGGCCCAGAGAAGTTGTTTTGCCATAGTAGATACTTCAACCTTTGAGAAATCAAGTAGTTTTCTAGCGCTCAGAGCTGCTTTTGACGAATTTGGTTGCTGCTGATTATCGATGCTTTTCAAGTGATCCACGAAACCTGACTGGTATTCCCGATCGTCCAAACTGTACGAAGAGTTTTTCACTTCAACATATACTGAGACAGCGTGATGGTTCTGAGGTGACTCTTGAACTGCAGTGGAGTGGGTCTTCGCTGTTTAGACCGAACAACTGAAAACAAAGTTTCCACGCAGTCTTGCGTGAACCGTGATGTGTAGAGATACGGGTAACCAAGATCTGTTAAAATGTTCTTCTGTAATCGGAGGATAGCGTTGGTGGCCATAATGAGTGCGGCTTGCCACGGTTTCCAATGACCATCGGAACCAACCTGAAACACGAAAATGCCATATTTTGTACAGAATACAGTTTGTGTATATTAACCTTGATATCGAACACGAGATGCACCATCATTTCTAAATGATGAATATCGGCATCGTATTTGTCTTTATCTGACGGGTTCAACGCAAACTCGGGAGTTCAGGACGACATAAGGTCAAACCACTGGGACAGATCTTCAATGAACTGTGATGCTACGATCATTTCCGGCTATAACCAACGCAGCTGCCACGGAATGGTTACAGTATTTTGTAGCATTGCTCACCTTCATCTTGTCCACGTTGGAAGTTTTGGATCTTTCAAAATCAACATCCGTGTTGAATGTTAAAGTGTTAAATGGTTTCGGTTGACTTCATTGGTAGTCAAGCCCTTTTTCTTCACATACCAATCGGGAAAACTAATAACAGCGTTCGAGATCCACCCGTTCACGGCATTCTTAAAGACATGCACGGGATCTGGGATAAACTCAATCTACGGTCCGCTTCAGCCGGATGTTCGATCGACAGATCGTTATGAATTGTATTTTTTCTCGTACTTACGCCATAGTCACTCCACATTGCCTTATTGGAGGCTCCACAATCAGAAGTAACGAAGTGGTAGTTTTAGAACCAATTCTCTCTGCCTTCGATATTATTTCATCAACAACGGAATTGAGGTAGCCCTTAGGAATTGATTTTCCGGTGAATTCGTAAGCGACAATTTGCTTCCAACGAACATGAACTCCAGCCAACATGAACACCAAAGAATGTGCTAGCCACTTCGTCGCTTGGCCGTAAAGTTGTTGCCCCGAAATACTGTTGATTGTTTGTGCAATACTCCATAGCTTCGTAGATGCTCATCTCGTCTTACGTCAATCCACAGTCCAGCTCTTTTCCACTCATCGAATTAACTTTGTGTTTCAATAATTCAAAAACTTCGTGCAAGATTCCTGAATTTTTTGACAACATGAGTCCAATCAAATAATGTAAATGAACGGGTGATTATCTGGAAATTTGAGCTATTCGGTTTTCATGTAAAATAACCAATAAGTCGTAAGAAATCGCGACTATAAAGATTAAAAAGAACGCATTGAGTTCCTCGTGTGCGCAAAATAATTTCACTATTTATTTTATTTGTCTGGTCAAATAAAGTTTCTACAATAAATCATTTACGATCCCTGTTGGATTATCTTACATATTTTCTACTCAAGGTTTTCATATCACAATATAATAGATACTTTTAAAGTGACTACACAGCAAAATTTATTTTGTGATTTTACATTCATTTAGATGCACATCATCGAGGTAGAAAAAGTTATGTACCGTAACCCGGGGTATCTTTGATCTGCGGGGTAACTTTGATCAGATTGAGCCTAGCTGTATGAGCTTGAAAGAGTTTTTGTGAATACAGTTTGTATGTAATGATTATTGTTTCCAAATCTACAATTATTCTACTCTCAAATACTGTAGAGTTATGATTGGGAAACTAGGAGAATTTAAAATTAACACTTCATTTAATCACCTTTAAAAAAAAAAAACTTCGAAACACTTTTTCAAATTTTCGCTAGTAAACGCGAGCAAATTCCTTTTAATTCTACTATGAGCTTATCTTTTGACAGATAGGCCTATTTCGTCTGCTACTTACAGACTTTTTCAGTGTCGAGTGCTCGACTTGAAGGAAACATCACTGTAGGTCTAGTATTTATAATAGGTTTGTTGGTACCGCGGTATGTGAGGTAGGAGTGGGTAGAAAGTTCTTGAGTGTGTTTATGTGTTTGTTTGTATACCTGAAATGTTGTAGAGTTGTCAGAAAACATTTTTCAATTCCCAGACCTGCATCATCATCACTGTTAACTTCAACTGAGGCCAGTTGCGAATTTTCATCTGCATAACGTTTTTGCAACTTCTTGGTTCATTTCTTTAGCCAATACATGCTGCTCTTCCTTTTGTGCTTCACTATTTGAAACACTTGCCACATCATCTTCATCTCCCGTCACGCAACATTCTTTCACTGATTCCTTTCGCATATCGTTCACTGATTCTATTTCCGCATTTCTCAATTCTTTATCTTCAACATCAACCAATTCCGCAACAACAGCAACAAAGTTTGCATAATTGTGATCGTGGCCGAGATTTGAAGAAATCTGTTGGAGGTTCGTCATCCGAATTCAAAGTAAACGCACAGGTGGTTGGAAGAGCATTTTAACATTGCAACCTCCGTCTCTTTGCATTATTCTTGAAACAGGCATCTTCAAAATGGGCCTGAAAAGATACAAACCAGAACATTCACAAATCTGAAGAACACATAGCAACACTCATATTAGCTGCTGCTGTGTTTTATTTACACTGCATATCCGCGAACTCGGCTTGATTTCCACATCCGGATCCAACTGACAGAACGTTATCCACCGGGATCTTGTGATTCCATCGCTAGGAAAGCGAAAAAAACTGAATTCCGGACACTTTTCGCAGCTCCGGCCGCAATATTTCACGAGACACTTCATCTTTAAACTTCCCGCACGCGGAACGATGTTTAAGATTGTCAGAGTCACGCACTGGCTTCGACAAAAACAACGAAAACATCGGTGACACGCAAAATAAAATTTGATCATTAGCGGGTAGCATGCTTTGATAATTTTTTCGCGTCAATTATTTTCTTGCGTCGTTGCAGTCGCTGTAATATTGATTTCGCGTGTAGTATTTAGCTCTCCCTCCCAGGTGACGATGATAAGATTTCAGTCATCACTCGATGTATATTTTTGGCGGAGGAAGTACCCGCATCGGTTCCAAGCTAAATTAATCACCCCTCAAAACATACCGCCTAACGAATAACCCCTCAAATGGTACGTTTTTTTTTCAACCCTTCAAGAATGGAATAATGACTTGAAGTTAATAAGCACAATGCATACTGGGCCAGAATGAAAAATTAGCAGGAATAAATTATTTTCACTATAAAGATGCGACTTTAGAACAAAACTGTCTTCGGCAAAACTGTAGTTTATAATTAGGGCTTTAATTTGACATCAGTTTCAGTTAGGGTGGTCCATGAATATATTGAAATAAAAATTCTATCTTTCACATTTCTTGACATAATGCAATACCATGCTAAGCAAAGTTGTTCCTTATTTGATTTAAAGCAACTTTGCTGCAAAAACCATAGTCGTAAGTCTTTTATGTCATTAGTTATGATCATTTTTACGCTTAAGAGTAGGGTGGCCCTGAAAAAATTAGTATTTTTCGCCTAACTTTTTCTTTCTAAGTTTTATAAAAACGATGCGCTGGGCAAATTTTTAGAACTCAATTAAACACACACTTTGATGAAGAAAAAGCATAATTTTATACATCTGTTCAAAAGATATCGTGGTTTCAGTCCAAAAATTACGATTTTTTCAAATTACATTATTTTTTAAAAGGAGAAAAACGGGGATACAAATATGACTGCATATGAATGTTAAAGATAAGAGGTATCTTTTGTTTATAAATACATAGGTGAATTAAGAATAATTTGGGGATAAATGGTACTATGAATGTATGTCCTTTTTAAAATAAATTTCTTGATTTTTTCATAAATGTTGATGGCAATGACAAATAAATCACCATATTTCAATAAAGAACTAACATTTGCAATGAGTTCATTTTGATAATAAACATACACGCCAAAACGTCATCATCATGTGTGTTTAATTGAGTTCTAAAAATTTGCTGAAAACACCGTTTTTATAAAACTTAAAATGAAAAAGTTAGGCGAAAAATACTAATTTTTTCAGGGCCACCCTATCTTTAAGCGTAAAAATGATCATAACTAATGACATAAAAGACCTACGACTATGGTTTCTGGAGCATAGTTGCTTTAAATTGAATAAGGAACAACTTTGTTGAACATGGTATTGCATTATGTGTTAGAAATGTGCAAGATAGATTTTTATTTCAATACTAGCTGAGCCTAGTGCGTGCGCTGCTACGCTTGCAATTAAATGAAGAAAAATTTAATATAACTGGCACGTTTATGGTTTTTTTTATATGAGTTTTTTTTTTGAATAAGCAGGGGTTCAAACTTCTATCAAAACATGCATCTTATCCGAGAAACACACGTTTTGTGTTTAAGTAAGCTGGATAATTCTCATTTTTGGTAGAAATTTGTGTTTCATTTGTATGGGAACCCTCCCTTCCAGAGGAGGGTGGTTTCTCAAACCACCATACAAAACCCCCCACATTCCAAATTTGGTTCCATTTGCTTGATTAGTTCTCGAACCATCGCACTGCGCTCATCGATTATAATAATAATTATTTGAGTTTCATTTGTTTGAAGCCCCCCCCCTCAGAAAGGGAAGAGGTCTTGAACTACCATAGAAACATTATTGCCTTCAAAACCCACATGTCAAATTTGATACGATTCGCTTGATTAGTTCTCGGGTTATGAAGAAATGTGTGTCTCATTTCCTTCCTGAGAGAGAAGGGGTCTCAAACAATCATAAGAACCTTCTCCAGCCCCAAAACCCCCGGTCTGCTCAGAACTTCTCGAGTCTATAAGGGTCTGACAGACAGACAGACAGACAGAAATTAATTTTTATGTATATAGAAATCTAGCCTCCAAAAATCCCCATATGCTAAAAAGGTTCCATTTACTTGATTAGTTCTCGAGTTATGCAGAAATTTGCTTTTTATTTGTATGGGAGCTCTCCCCCCATTTAAAGTGGAGAGGGGTGGTGAAGTGCCATAGAAACATTTCTTGCCTCCAAAAACCTCAACATGCCAAATTTGGTTTCATTTGCTTCATAGGCTCTCGAGTTATGATAAAAATTATGTTTCATTTTTATGGGAGTCTCCCCTTCTAGAAGGCGGAGGGGTCTCAAACCACCTTAGAAACATTTATTTCCTTCATAAACCTCCACATGCCAAATTTTGTTCCATTTGCTTGATTTGTTCTCGAGTTATGCAAAAATTTGTGTTTCATTTGTATGAGAGACCCCTCTTTTAGTAAGCGGAGGAGTCTCAAACTTCCATAGAAACATTTCTCTCCTCCAAAAACCTCCGCATGCCAAATTTGGTTCCTTATGCTTGATTAGTTCTTGAGTTATGCACAAATTTGTGTTTCATTAGTATGAGAGCCCCCCTCTTACAGAGGGCGGAGGGGTCTCGAGTTACTTTAGAAACATATCTTGCCTTCAAAAACCTCTATCTGTCAAATTTGGTTCCATTTACTTGATTAGTTCTAGAGTTATGCAGAAACTTGTGTTTCATTTGTATGGGAGCCCCCCCCCCCCTACCAGAGAGCGAGGAAGGGTCTCGAACTATCGTAGAAACATTTATTGCCTTTAAAATCCCCGCAAGCCAAATTTGGTTCCATTTGCTTTATTAGATCTAGAGTTATGAAGAAATTTTAGTTTCATTTGTATGACAGCACCTCTTCTAGGAGTGGGGAGGGGTCTCAAATTACTATAGAAACATTTTTCGCTACCAGAAAACCCCACATGCCAAATTTGGTTACATTTGCTTGATTAGTTCTTGATATATGCAGAAAATTCTGTTTCATTTGTATGGGAGCCTCCCTTTCTAAAGAGGGGAGGGGTCTCAAACTTGCATAAAAACATTTCTTGCCTCCAAAAACTTCCGCATGCTAAATTTGGGTTCCTTTGCTCAATCAGTTCTCGAGTTATGCAGAAAAATGTGTTTCATTTGTATGGGAGCCCCCCTCTTTCAGAGGAGGGAGGAGTCTCTTACTATCTTAAAAATATTCCCCGGCCTCAAAAACTCCTGCATACAAATGTTCATGCCAAACGGTTCTACCGCACGCGAGTTAAATCGTGACAAAGGAAACCCCAACTCATTTTTATTTATATAGATATTCAAGGACCACCCTAACTGAAACTGATGTCAAATTAAAGCCCTAATTATAAGCTACAACTTTGCCGAAGACAGTTTTGTTCTAAAGTCGCATCTTTATAGTGGAAATAATTTATTCCTACTTAGTTTTCATTCTGGCGCAGTGTGCA
Source organism: Aedes japonicus (assembly GCA_034211315.2). Taxonomy (NCBI): domain Eukaryota; kingdom Metazoa; phylum Arthropoda; class Insecta; order Diptera; family Culicidae; genus Aedes; species Aedes japonicus. The sequence goes on from JASCZW010003621.1 coordinate 14,813, forward strand.
ATGGAAGCAACTAAGGAGTGTATCGAAAAGTAGTTATAAACTTCCAAATAATAAAATAGGCATGAAAACATGGTTAAAATTAACATACTATTTCAGTTTATTATAGCTTAACATGTTTACAAAAGATCCAAACGGAAAAACTAGTCATCATGTTCATTTCTGTAGAATGCCCGTACCTTTGATTTGACACCTGCCATCAAATTCTGCACAGTGACCTTTGTGCACTTCCTGGATGCCGCTGCCCAATTTTTCTTAAAATCGGTCATGTTTTGGGACACTGTACCATCCTTCTTAAATATACACTTGACTATTGCCCAATAGCGTTCGATCGGTCGCAACTGGGGACAGTTTGGTGGGTTGATGTCTTTTTCTACGAACTTGATGTTATTCTCCGTCAGCCACTGTAGAGTGGATTTGGCGTAATGTGCCGATGCCAAATCTGGCCAGAAGAGAGGAGGGACTGGTGCTTTCTATACAAGTGGTAGCAACCTGTTCTTCAAACATTCCTTTTGATAAATCTCAGCATTTATAGTTCCTTTTGTATAGAAAATTGAAGAACGCAAGCCACATGTGCAAATAGCTTGCCAAATGAGCACCTTCTGACCGAATTTCTCCATCGCAACAGTCGTATCTGCGGTTGGCACACGTTCCCCAACAGATTTAGTATAAAACTGCGGCCCCGGTAGCGTTCTTGAATCTTCTTTAACGTATGTTTCGTCATCCATCAAAATGCACTGGTCGACATTGTCCAAAATGCAGCTGTACAGCTTTCGAGCCCTGGTTTTGGCACGAGACTTTTTGTTCCGGAGTTTGTTTGGGCACTTTCTGCTTTTTGTACGTCTTCAAGTCATTCCTGCGCTTGATTCGTTGAATCATTCCGATGCTGGTCCTGAACTTCTTGGCTAGATCGCGAGTAGAGGCAGATTTGTTCCGTTGAATATAATCCACAACTTTTTGGTCCAAATCGGGGTTGCTGGAGCCGGGTTTCCGGCCACTTCTTGGTAAATCCTTGAGGGAGCACTCCTTACCAAACTTTTCGATGATGCGTTTTACACTTGCCGGGTGAACATTTACTCTTTTCGCAATCTGGTTGTAAGTAACACCCTTTTCGGTGCACCAAGTGTGCAGAATTTTCTTTTTAGTCTCAAATTCAATTCGCGACATTTTGAATACAACTTTATCAACGGAAATGAATGAACCGAATAATCATTTTTGACATGTAAACAAAGCAAATGGCGCTTACAGGCTAAAAATATATACAGTAGTTTATGCGTAATAACGCATCGAATGTTTATAACTACTTTTCGATACACTCCTTATAGCACCTCAAAGACGAAGGTCGAGTTCCTGCTGGTTCGTGATGGCCTGTGGCTGTACTTGATCGGATTCAAACCGGCGCACAGTGGGAAAAAACGGACCCAAATTCCCACAGATGAGACGCCGCTGGATTGGCTGCTTGAAATATAGCATTCCTTGTAGGAAATTTGCCAAAAAATTGATTGGTGCCATTTTCAGCCTGCGCCGAGCCCAGGAAATGGTCCATTTTACCCCATTTACCCCTCAAAATATGTCTTTTTGAGTTGGCATCAATGTTACTACAATCTCCGCTGAATGGTTTGCCCGCATAGAATCCTATTTCATATTAAAAACTCTGGGAAATCGAATGGTGCAAGTTTCATTCAGTTCCGAGCTCGGAAAGTGGCTTATTTTGCCCTATTTCCCCATTAATTTGAGATTTTCTTGTTCGTACCCTTACAGCTACAATCGCTGCCAAAGTTTATGGCTGAAAACAGCCTATCTTACGTGAAAAAGTCTAAGAAGTCGAATGGTGTTAATTTCGTTTGGATACAGAATCGATAAACTGTCCATTTTGCCCCATTTAACCCTATATTTGTGTGTTTTTAAGCTTTAATTCATATATCCACAATCGCCGCTGAATTTTCTACATGAAAAAGACTATGTCGTACGTGAAAAATAATGAGAAATCGAATCGTGCCATTTTCAGCCTGCGCCGAGTGTAGGAAATGGTCCATTTTACCCCATTTACCCCTCAAAGTGTGTCTTTTTCAGTTGGCATCAATGTTACTACAACCGCCGCTGAATGGTTTGCCTGCAAAGAATCCTATTTCATATTTAAAACTCTGGGGAATCGAATGGTGCAAGTTTCATTCAGTTCCAAGCTCGGAAATTGGCTTATTTTGCCCTATTTCCCCATTAATTTGAGATTTTCTTGTTCGTACCCTTACAGCTACAATCGCTGCCAAAGTTTTAAGCTGAAAACAGCCTATCTTACGTGAAAAAGTTTAAGGAATCGACTGGTGTTGTTTTCGTTAAGTTACAGAATCGGGAGACTGTCCATTTTGCCCCATTAAACCCCTACTGTGCAGGATTCATTCAGTTCCGAAACCGGAAAGTAGCCTATTTTGCTCCACTTCTTCTTATATATGCGAATAAAACAAGGCTGCTCCGAAGTCTTAAAATGGCCAAAACCAATATAGAACTATGAAAAAAGTATATGCGCATTCGATAAATACTTAGAGGTCGTATCTGAAAATAATTAAAACGTACTCTGTATATATCTATTTTGCAAGAAACATGGGGCGCCCTGAAAACTTCTGCAACTAAACGGAAATAATACCATTCGATTCCTTAGATTTCTTCACGTAAGATAGGCTGTTTGTAGCCAAAAACTTTGGCAGTGATTGTAGTTGAAAGAGTACGAACAAAAAAATCTCAAATTAATGAGGAAATTGGGCAAAATAAGCCACTTTCCGAGCTCGGAACTGAATGACACTTGCACCATTCGATTCCCCAGAGTTTTTAATATGAAATAGGATTCTATGCGGGCAAACCATTCAGCGGCGGTTGTAGTAACATTGATGCCAACTGAAAAGACATATTTTTGAGGGTAATGGGTAAATGGACCATTTCCAGGCTCGGCGCCGGCTGAAAATGGCACCATTCGATTTCGCAGTGTTTTTCACGTACGGCATGGTCTTTTTCATGTAGAAAATTTAGCGGCGATTGTGGATACATGAATAAAAGCTTAAACACACACAAATATAGGGTTAAATGGGGCAAAATGGACAGTTTTCCGTTTGTGTATCCAAACGAAAATAACACCATTCGACTTCTTAGACTTTTTCACGTAAGATAGACTGTTTTCAGCCATAATTTTTGGCAGCGATTTTACCGGAGAGGGTACGAACAAGAAAATCTCAAATTAATGGGGAAATAGGGCAAAATAAGCCACTTTTCGAGCTTAGAACTGAATGAAACTTGCACCATTCGATTCCCCAGAGTTTTTAATATAAAATAGGATTCTATGCTGGCAAACCATTCAGCGGCGATTGTAGTAACATTGATGCCAACTGAAAAAGACACTTTGAGGGGTAAATGGGGTAAAATGGACCATTTCCCAGGCTCGGCGCAGGCTGAAAATGGCACGATTCGATTTCTCAGTATTTTTCACGTACGACATAGTCTTTTTCATGTAGAAAATTCAGCGGCGATTGTAGATATATGAATTAAAGCTTAAAAACACACAAATATAGGGTTAAATGGGGCAAAATGGACAGTTTATCGATTCTGTATCCAAACGAAATTAACACCATTCGACTTCTTAGACTTTTTCACGTAAGATAGGCTGTTTTCAGCCATAAACTTCGGCAGCGATTGTAGCTGTAAGGGTACGAACAAGAAAATCTCAAAGTAATGGGGAAATAGGGCAAAATAAGCCACTTTCCGAGCTCGGAACTGAATGAAACTTGCACCATGCGATTTCCCAGAGTTTTTAATATGAAATAGGATTCTATGCGGGCAAACCATTCAACGGAGATTGTAGTAACATTGATGCCAACTCAAAAAGTCATATTTGAGGGGTAAATGGGGTAAAATGGACCATTTCCTTGGCTCGGCGCAGGCTGAAAATGGCACCAATCAATTTTTTGGCAAATTTCCCATAAGAAATGCTATATTTCAAGCTGCCAATCCAGCGGCGTCTCATCTGTGGGAATTTGGGTCCCATTTTTCCCACTGTGCGGCGGCGGGTGCTATGACGGGAGCTGCGACGACCACGGGTGCAACTGTGGCAGAAATTTAATCTTGAACCACCTGAGACCAGAAGGGCCGAGCCACGATTAGGCTACTTCTGGAGGATAACTAGCTTACCTCATTAAGGCCTCCAAGAAGCTCTCCGGGACCACTAAGAGAAAGCAACGCTGACGTCGAAGGTTTCGCAGAATCGTTCAACACGCTTACCACGGCGTTGGAGACACGGTCAGACGAAGACTTGACTTCGACGAGCTTATCAAATCCAAACTAACGGATGAGGTGTCTAAACGGAGAAGCAGCAGATGCAGCGAATCGGTGCTGAAGGCTGACGGCGAGAAGCAGAAGAAAATGGTGATTTGCCAGAAATGCCAAAAACCCGGTCACAAACAGAAGCAGTGCCGGGCATTGATGGAAAAGCGCACCGGTGAGGTGGGATCAAGTGACCAGAAAGAGAAGCGCTACCATCTCAAGGCCAAGACAGCTCGCGAGGAATCTGAGGATCATTCAAGGCCGATTTTTCGCTCATGGCATTGCATCAGGTAAGTGGGCGTAAACCGTGGATCGTGGACTCCGGCGTGACATTCCATAGGTGCGTAGACGCAAACTGCTTTAGTTCTTTGGACGAGAGCCTAGCGAATGGCAAGAAGACCACCACGGAAAGAGTTGGGTCGTGCAGGCTGATCTGGGAGTCACCAGAGGGTGAACGCCAACCTCCTTCTCCTCTCGGATGTAATGAACGTCCCACAGTTTCAGACCAACCTTATTTCGTTAAGCTCGTGTTCGATGCGGAAGGGTGCCGCATTTTCAAGGACAATAAGGTAAATGGAGACACAATCACGTCAGGTGGACTGTACGAGTTGCGGACAGTTGATGTTGCGTTACGGGTGAGTAAAGATTGGACTCGAAAAAAATGCGACACTTTGTTTTGGGTGTAACTTTTTATCGCGTGGGTAAAAATTAATGAAATTTTGGATAATACCAATTTAGAGTGTAATGTTCATGTGTATTGCGATCTGTCAAGTAGTTTTCAAGATGCATTCGAAACAAGAAGAGCTACGCCAGCAAATTGTGGGCGCGGTGATCGATAATCCTGGCACAGATGGATCGGCAAAAGGCTTGGAATCCACTATTCCACCTTGTCCCGCGTTGTGAAGATGTTCCAGGAGACGAAGACTATTGACTGGCGCGCTAGAAACGGCCGAAAACCGAAAACGGAATACCCAGAGAAGGCGCGGAAGATAAGGCAGTACTTTAAGAATAACCCGAACCTTTCCACCCGAGACGTGATCAAAAACGTCAATTCGTCGAAGTGGTTCGTCCAGCAGACCATGAAATTGGCTGGACTACGTATTTTTAAGGTCAGAAAAGCGCCAAACCGGACTGACAAGCAAAACACGGTGGCCAAATTGCGTGCGCGGAAGTTGTACCGTGAGTGGCTGGTCAAGCCAGGCTACCTCGTCATGGACGACGAGACTATATCAAGGCGGACACCAAAAAATCCCGGTCTCGAGTTTTTTGTCGGTAGCGTCCCGCATGGAGGTTCCGGAAAAGTTCCGGAAGAGAAAGATGGACAAAATTCGCGAAGAAGTTCCTGTTGTGGCAGGCGATCTGCAAGTGCGGACGGTATAGCAGGCCGTTCGTTACAACTGGCACCATAAACGGGCAAATTTATCGAGAGGAGTGCTTGCAGAAGCGCTTGTTGCCCTTCCTCCGCTCTCACCGTGGTCCCACGCTGTTCTGTCCGGATCTCGCCAAGCCTGTAATGGGTTGGTACGGAGCGAACGGCCTTAATGTGGTCCCAAAGGAGGCGAACCCGCCAAATACACCAGAACTTTGTCCGATCGAACAGTTTTGGGCTATAATGAAGAAGAAGTTGACGAAAAGCGGAAAACATACAAAACCGATGAAGCTTTGAAGAAAAACTGGGAGTAATTGTTTAAGGAAGATAGGCAAAGCCTTGCCCAAGCTCTCATGAGCAGTGTTAAGAAAAATGTACGAGCATTCAGCTTGGGGAGGAAATTCAATAAATAAATTATGCCAAAACATAGCTAATGTAAAGTTATTTAATCCCTGAAAATTTGAAAAGTATCCGATTTAAAATGAATTGTTGGTGATCATTTTTGTGTGGCTAATTTTTCCGAGTCCAGTTTTTATTTAATTTATACACATCATAACAATTAATAACTAATTATAACAAATTTATACAAATATCAAGTGGTTGATACTAATACTTTTTCATAATTTTACTTTGACTCACCTCTTATTCTGAAATTACCTGCATACTGCACATTCGTCACATAGTGTCTAGTTGTCACAAGCATCGTTTTCCACTGGGAGGTTCCAGATTGCGGTAAAACTTTAATAAAACTTTGAAGTGCTCTTTTCTGGTTTGTAGATGAGCAAATGCAGGCGATTATTTGCAAGCCTGACGCGCAATCGTGAGGAAACAATCAAACACCGACAACAAAGGAAAATATTTATGCAGCTGAGGGTTAGCTACTGCTGTACTAAACATGGCATAAGAGGAAGAAGCTAATTTGAACTATTTGTTACCCGGTTTTGAGGACCCTAAAAGGGAAAACCATACTTTCAACCTAAATGCAGGAGTCCGTCATATTTTAGTTTAAAACTTCTTGTACTAATTGCACTCAATTTAAATAATAATGCAAAAAAATGTAAGTTTTTTCTGATAAAATTGTGTCTAAATGATGCAATTCTGTTGAGTCAAACGAGAGTTATTAGCATTCAAAAACCATTTTTTTCGTAACGCTTTCATTTTTTCAAATTTTTTTGAAATTACACCCGGTATAGATAAGAGAATCGTAGTTCTACGTTAAAAAATACATTCAATATGTGAAACTTAGTGTATTACGAGAAACATTATCACAACTTTCATTGGTGTTTCCTCCATTGGATGATTTTCCATATAGGACTGATATGCGTTTCACGGCAGCGTAGGCATGTGCTGCGAATTGAAACAAAAACAGACATTCTAGTACCGAAAACGGAAGAATGGACTATAAGCTATTTCCAAACAACCCGAAATTTAGTATGTTCGACTCAAACCAGTTATAGTTCAGTATAGACAGTTTGTAGTGGTAAGATGACAAACAGTCAACTCGCTTGAATCCGATACATGTTTACTAATTTTCAACGTGTTACTCCTAACCAGGGGTGTCATTATGCCAGATTTATTTGGCACTGCCAGACTGTTTATCGACAGAAAGACAAAAAGAGCAACCCCCCTATAATGCCAGACTTTTTTAAATTAAAAAAGATTAAAAATATGCGTCGTACATTCCCACTCCACTAGAGCGTTAAGTGATTTACATGACTGCTTATTTTAAATCCACGCTTTTCAAGTGCTTATACAGGGAGCCTGCAAATTATACGTACAGGCTTTGTCGGCAAAAAAAAACACAACCAAGCGTATTGACCCAAGCATATCTACATGGTTTAACATCTTGACCCATAGTTTTTATACGCAGTAAGTTTAGTACAGTTGTGATTTCTAATTCATTCAAATGAAGCCGAATAAGTAGCGCGCAGGAGTAATGGAACTATTTCGAAAAAGAAAAACAAGAAAAAAAGATAAAAAGAGAGGAATTACCCTCTTCCTCCGGCCATTTAAACAAATAAAACTTGCAATTTGCAAACTTGTTGCTATAACAAACAATACATTCTGACTTTTCAATCCAACAATAAAAGCACAGACAGACGTTTAAGCAAGAACAAAATTAATCGATAACTTTGTGTAAATTTTCAAATCGCTAGCAAGCGCTTGTGTTAGCAATTGCTGCTTCACTAACGCCTCTTAGTTCACTTAGTCGAGGTGCCCACTGATGTGGCGAAGTTGTGGCATCTGCTAGCATGTCAAAATATCAATTAGATGCCACATAGTGGCTACAAAAGTGACAGATTTGCTTTTTGCTAGTTGCTTATTGTCATTTGGTGATTCCTTTGAAATTGACGGTTGCAAAATTTTACACACGCTGAGATTTAAGCTTGAATGGGTGTGATAAAGATAATGGCTACACCATTTGGTTGTACGGATGATATTAGGACACCCTGTATTATTCTCAGTGGTGAAGAAAACAAATTAATGAACTTTGATGTATAAGTGTGAACAAGCCTTATCAAGGTGACTCTAATATCTCAGGTAGTCTCAATAGTGTATATGAGACTTTCAGCCATGTTTAAACACATACTAATACGATCCATATGAAATAACATCAGGCCTGGCATACTGGCATACTGAAGTTGTCCCCTTTACACCTATGCAACAGTGCCTGTGATGTCAAACTTGCAGTTTCATTTTAAACCATGGAGCAGGGATGCCATATTCACAGACATGTCTGTAAATTTGCAAACTTTTCATTTTTATTGCAGACTTTTTTAACGATGCAGACATTTAGCAGACATTTTATTTATGTTGCAGATTTTACAGACATTTAAAATATTTTTTAAATTTCAAGTGAAGGTATTCTATGAAGTTTGGATTTTAAACGAACCCAGTATAGTATTTAAACGCAGTATAGTAGATACGATAGGAAGCTTAGTTGAAATGTTTTAAAATATCGTAGGTATCATTTAAATTAGAAATCCTTAAAGAAACGAAAACGGTGGGTCACTTGGAGACACAATGGGCCCGGAGATAAGTATTGTATAGGCCCTTTCTGAGGGTAACATGGAGTCCCTACTTATGGTAGTGTTCAATCCCACGCGTGTTCAAACCCATGCGAAAAATTACTGTCAAAGCGTTGGTAATATTGGTCCTTTGCTATTAAGTCACAACGAAAATCAAGGTTCACAACAATACAAATCATATTTGATAAACTTAGAGTTCCTCGAAAAAAAAATCGCCTATGGTCAGGTAGAAACTTCTCAGAAGTATTGGGAGCAAGCAGTTCATGCAAGAAGAACCTTCAAAAATTCATTACCGAAGTTCAAGATCATACTTACCAGAATTTCAAGACAGAACTCCTCATGAATCAGGAGAGGACTTATCAGAGCTTCAGGCAGAAGTGGAGGGGTGAGGACTTCTCTGAAGTTTGGAATTTTTAGTGGTTTTGGGAGTTCTCTCCCAGAAATTCAAGATTGAACTTCCTAGGATTATGAAAAAAAAATCTTCCTCAAATTTTCAGACGGGCGCTAACCAAGAGAATTTGTACTACCCAAGTAACAATTTTGGTTTTATAAGGGGTTTTACCAGAAGAAACATGAATTAGACTTTAAAGAATGCTGTTAAAGCCATGATAAAACCAGCAATGTGCCGGTACCTATATCTCGAAAAATCTGGAATAAAAATCACTCGGAGACGATGCGTCATAGAAGTTGAGGAAAGAACTTTTCTCAAGTTCGGGTAATAACTTCCCAAAAATTTCGGAAGAAACTTCTCGAAATGTTGGTTGGAACTTCCTAGAAGTGTTTGGCAGCTTTCCAGCTCACCAGGAGAACATTCTGCATTAAGAATAAGGATTTCTCAAATTCTTTAGGAAAAACGAAACTTTCCAGGAGCATTGGATGTATTTCTTCTAATTTGAGCACGAATTTCCCAATAGTTCCAGGATCAAATTCATCAAAACTCTGAAGAGGATTCCGAAGAGGACTTCTCAGAAGTCCAGGAAGAAATTTTGGAATAAAATTTTCCTCGCAGTGCCGGATGGGACCAATCAAAAGTTTGGAATGAATAAGCTCAGGAAAAAACTTCCCTGAATTTCAGGAAGAAACCTACCAGAGAGGGCACTACCTGTAGGGTCAAGAAGGAATTTTTCATAAAAAAAATCAGTAAAGAACTCCTCAGAAGTTCACAAGAGGACTACTCAGAAGTTGCGAAGAGACCAAAAGTTCAGTTGGAACTACCCAGGAGTGCCAGAGAGTTTCCTAAAGTTCCGAATCAAACATTCCAGCATTTCAGAATGAGAACTGCTCGAAGTTCACAAAATCTATAAAGTTATGGTAGATTCTTTTGATAAAATCAGGAATAAACTTTCCAGAAGTATAGGGAGATCTTTCTAGTAGTTCAAGCAGGAATTTCTTAGAAATTCAGGAACAAACTTCCCAGAAGTTCAGGACAATACTCTCTGAAGTTCAGTCGAGATTATTTCGGCAGTTCAGAAAAGAACTTCTCAGAAGTTCAGCAAGAAACTTCTAGCACCTTAAAAAGATTTTCTGAGATATTCCGAAGAGTACTTTCTCAATGTTTTGCAGAAGTTTTGATTTTAAAATACAAAACTGGAAAGAGTGTTACAGGGGGAAAAAAACTATGGAAAATTGTGTCATCTATGCGAATGCTTCAAGCTTCAGTGTCACTTTAAAAATATGAAACAATAGTGTAAGATTGCATACAATCCAAGAAATATTTCCCATGTTTACATAATCACACAAATAGCGATAATGACATAACTCGCTCTTTTATTACGTCTTTTCGTTGGAAGAAGTCTAATTTTCTAAAAAAAAATTACAGACTTTTATAGACATTCCCAGACATTTCAAATTTTTATCACAGACATTTGAAAACAATATCTGGCATCCCTGCCATGGAGTAAAGGAGATGATTAGTTTCACACTGCCAGGCCTGTGTTCTATGCCATTGGGATAGGAAGGGTCAGGCTGCAAGGTTTGTTTACTAATATTTCGGGGAAAAGGTACATGTGAATTGCCAATGAAGTTTATGTAACAAATAAAAAGTATGTTTGGCCACACACAGTTGTTATGTGTACATATAGAAAGTATGTGTGGTTACAAATAGATATGATTTGATGATTATATTGCAAAAAATCATAGATGGAACACATAGATATTATCATAGCTTTTTTATCAGTGTAGCTATTTTATGCGATTAGTTAATCCGTCAAATATTTGGTCAAATAAATGTCAACTAATTGGGCATTAGTTCAATAGTGTAATTCCATCCATGTCTGTTACTGAACTATATACGAGTCAAACAATGACTCATTTTGGGACAATATTTGTAAAGGGCCTATCAACATTTGTAACATGTTTACTGTTTATCTTTATTTGAGAGACTTTCAGCCGGTGGCTAACATGTGTACTATTTGTGACCTCTTTGACCCTCTTCAAATGTTAGTCCAGAATTTTACATTTGCGTGTATTAGGCTAACTGACCTTGAACGCACGCACACTACAGCGCCATTACAAACCATCATTCCTCTGCATGTGCTAGAAAGGGAAAGGCGATTAATCGTCAAAAAGCCTAATAGTCAGATTTTGACAGATTTTTTCATTTGTGGCATGCCAGATATTTTTCAAAAACTAATGGCAACCCTGCTCTTAACTATCTTGACTCACTTTTGAGTAGCCATACTTTTGGCGGATTTAAGTCAATCGGACTTGTTTAGAAATATAGTGTATTTTATGGAGTAATTGGTACCAATGGGTGCCTAAGGCAGTTATCCAATTTCGTTAGATTCGTAAACCATCTGTTCCTATTGTGGTCATTCCCCTCTTTGACAACCAGGCTCTTTAGAGTAGTCAATAATACTTAATATGACCGCAGAATTTTATGCGCATCAAGTGAATTAATTTTTTTTTCTCTGCTAATCAGTATTCCATACTGGAATTTTCATTGATCATCGTAAAGTTTCTTAACATGAGACTATCTTGAAGTTTCGATCCAGCATTTGATTCGGCTGCTTTCCAATTCGGCGGGAAACAAAGAACCAGTCGACAAGTAATTGGAGATCCCCAGCCGCCGAGAGATTATCAGTTACTACAATACTAAAAGTCTAATCTGAAACAATCCTCCACCGCTTCCAGTGACAAAGTGAATGCCGTCTGCCTGAGCCGGATTTAATTTGATTTTGATGAGTTTTCCTTTTCATATTTTCAACTTCAGATTGACTCCGTGGAAAAGTTTTATTTATCGCATCGTTGCTTTGGGTTGGGAAAATCTCCCTTCTTTCCTCCATTTTCTCCCGCAATCATTTTCGTCCAGCTCCATTTCCAGGGAAGTTGGCATTGCTTAAGAGTGGAAAAAGAAATTCCCTCCCGACTTGCCACAATTCTTATTGCCAATAAATTCCAACCGTGAGAGACAATGCAGGATTTTTTTTCTTCTTCTTTTTACTGCTTCCTTCGTTTTTCTACTGTTTTCTGGATGGGAGGAGGATCTACGAGTGAGATAAAGTTTTGACTTGAACCGACTTGGCGGAAAGTTTCCAGAGATATTTATGAATGCTGAAAAATTATGAAAACGTAAAAAACTTAGCGTGGCATTGATTTAAGAGGGAATGGTTTCATGTAATGGTCCGCTATTTTGAAAAGCTAACTTTTCTTTTTATTTAAATGACGGGGGGTTCCGATTGGCTCCGCATATTAATGGATGAAAATATCACTTTAAATCGTTTCGTTGGGCATGCATATTTTGTGGATTCTGTCCGAGAGGGCCGTTCTGTCAGAAGACGGTCAAAAGTGTTTTCACACTTTTTTTTTGCCGATTTAGAGGTAAGGTGTTTTCGGGAAACTTTTTAAGAATGTGTTCGTTTTTGTTTTTGACGTCTATTGTATCGTTTTATTAGAATAGTAAAACACTTGAAAATTTAACTTTTTCTGATAACGAGAATTTCAGTGACTGATAGTGGGTAACTTTTTTAAGATGATTCCTCTATTAGCACTTTTCTTAAGAGTTATACTACTCTCATAAAATAATTATTTCATAAAATAATTATAACAAGCGAAAAGTCCCTGTTTTTACCCAAAAGTAACTAACGTCACTATTTTTGTTCTTTCGATTACCATAACGGAAAAACCTTCTTGTAGTTTGACTGGTATGGTCTAGCTTGCACCCATCTCTCTTAGTAGTGGTTTGAAAGATACACGTCATTTTCCAATAGGAAGTTCATAACTTTGCTTCGTTCTTTGCTTCTGACTAGCAAATGGCCGTTTTCTACATTTGTTATCTTTTTTCTCGCTCCCCACACTGCCAACAATCTCGCTATGAGGCGACTCTATATCGACTTCTAAACTGCATATAATCATCAAGTCATACACGACAAGCGGAACAATAATCTTATTTAATATCATTTATGTTCGCACAATACTAACAGCAGTAACAAACACAACTAAGTTGATTTTAACTCTTCCTCCGGTTCGGGGGCGAAGCACAAAAAACAAAACAAAAAACGGGGGGAAACTACCGACCATCACACATTTTTGGAAGTAACCGATTATATTCACTACATCTTACACAAAACACGAAGAGATTTTATGATTTCACTGTTCGTTTAGGTTGAATTATGAATATATTTTTGATTGTACTTTTCGCGAAAAGAACGCAGCAAAAACAAAACACGGCAGTTCCCACGGCTTGCTACGATCTTCCTCTGTACGATTAGATTCAGGAAATGATGTAATAATAAGCACTGGTGTATGTTTTCTTGCAATTTTACTTCAATTGTAATAAATTAAGACCACAAAATCTCAAACCGATCTCACCGAAAATATCACGAAAACAAACTCCCGGAACTGTCAAAACTGCATTGATGACGCCATCGTGCAATGATCTATATTCTTTGAATTAACCCTTTGAGGCTTAAAATTTTCCAAGCGTTATTATACAAGCAATTTAAAATGTTCTGCTCAATAACATAGAAATGATAGAAAAAAAGTAGGATATAGCTTTTTGAGATATACTAGGTCGTCCAAACTGTCCTGGAGTTGAGAACGTTAGATCTACAGTTGTAACAGTAGCTTTATCTGCTTTTACAACGTTATGATATACATTCAAACATATTCAATAAATGCCCTGGAAGATCAACAGACATTATGAGATAATCAAGGGAAATTTATGCCAAACAAGTTAACTTAACTTTGTGTAGCCCATAAAGCTACTGTGACAATTAAATACCTTAAGTTTTGAACGACGTAAAACTAGCAAAATTATCCAATGATGTCTGTGGACGTTACAGAATATTCATTGAATAGATTTGAATAGTTATCGTAGTTTTGTACAGCTCAAGAAGCTACGGTACATCTTAAGTTCTGAATTCAAGTGATTTTTTTTGTGAATTTGAACATCCAAAGATAATCTGATAATAATTGGTGACCTTACAGAAGATTCACAGAATGTGTTTGCATAGGTACATATCGTCACCTTTCATACGTTATAAAGCTAATGTTATGACTGCAGGTCCTAACTTCTTAACTCAAGGACAGTTTTGATGACCTAGAACATCCCAAGATATCTCATACTATCTGTTAACGTTCCAGAAGCTTCACCTAATTTGGTCAAATGCATATTGTTACTTTTTTAGGTCCAGAAAACTATAGTTACAGCTGTAGATTTTCAGTTTTAAATTCCAGGATAGTTTGGATAACTTAGAAGATTATCTGATAATGTCTGTTTTCTTCCAAGATATTCAATGAATTTGTTTCAATACACAATATGATATATTGCTTGATAATGTTTGTTGACTTTTAAGAATAATAATTGAATATGTTTGAATACCCATTGTGTCTTTGTATTGCCTTCAAATTACCGTTAAAACTGTAAATCTTAACATCTTAATGCCAGGGTAGTTTTAGTGACCAAGAGGAAGTTAGAAAATATTAACTATTGACCTCCCAAAGATTAATTGAATATGATTGAATACATATTGTCATCTTATATAGCCCAAAAAACTACTGTAACCACTGTAGATCTTATGTTTTGAACTTAAAGACAGTTTGGATGATCTTGAACACACCAAGATTGCCGCATTATGTCTTTTGACCTTCTAAACTACTCAATGAATAAATACATATTGTTCCTCTGGATACTCCAAAAACCTACTGCTACAATTGTAGATCGTATGTTCTGAACTCAAGAACAGTTTGGATGACCCCCATCATCCCAGTTATGTTTGTTAACGTTTTAAAATATTCACTGAAGATGGTTGAATACGTAGCACTACATTGTATAGCTCAAAACACCATAGTTACTACTATAGATTTTAAGCTCTGAACTGAAGGACAATTTTGATAACCTAGAATCAAAGAGAGCAGACATCCAGGCTCCAAAATGTTTTATCCTCTTTACTGTGTAGATTTCTATATGCAAACCGTTAAAAAACTACGCCTCCTAGTGAAGGTTGCACCAAATTAGAATTGACAGACAATCAAATTTCGATGCGAGCAAGTGGTGCGATTCGCCAAAACTAACGGAAAGTTGCTGTCATTTTAAAATTGCCGTTACAGAAATTTACACACGGCGGGCACTCCAGCTGTGCTAGATCATCACAAAATTATCAAACAATGACCGCCTTCCAAAAGGTTCATTCAATATGTTTGAATATATATCATAATCTTATATAGCCCTAAAAGCTACTGTTAGAACTGTAGATCTGAAGTTCTGAACTCAAATGCATTTTGGATAATCTAGAACATCCCAGGATGATACAAAAAAATTAAAAGACTATCACCAAAAATTTAATAACACGTATGCAGATGTACCATACTCTAAAACAAAGCTCTATACTTATTATATGGCATTTATTTTTTCTTCCTTAACTGCTTCATATCCAAGATGTTGTAGGTCGTCAATTGGGCCCTAAGCTCATTTTTTTGCATTTCTTAGATAGGAAAATGATGTCAAAAAATTTTGCCGAAGACAGTGTACACTTCTGTTCAGCCTGTGATTTTATACATGATTTTCTTTTTGAGGTCATATACATATGGCCCTTTAGGTCTGGAGGGGTTAGTATACTTTTTAAGACTATATTATCTTATATCGATTGGTGTATACATTTTCAAATTATATTGAGAAATAATTGAAATATTAACGCTGAAAACCGGACCAATTGACGGTCAAAATACGATTTTTTTTATATTAGTATGGAAACCAAAGACGTAGTCAAACGTCAATACTCGTAAGTTACGAACAAGAAAGTTTTCTCTATACGCAGACATATCAGTTATTAACATATGAATGCCATATCATATGACATTTTTAATTCGATAAATGTTCATATTGCAGGATTTGTATTCAGGATGATCTCAATAATGATAGAACTTGTTATTCTGATATCCAACAAGTATTTTGACGCTATCTCTTCTGCTATTTTGGCTATTTTTTTATAGTATATTCAGTGATCAAATAATGATAATTTGCTATTGACTTTTGCTATCAATTCGGTATAAACCTTTGTCCGGTATGACGACATCAACTTGCATGGAAAACATGTTCAGGCGATTGAAAAATGGAAATTATAGTCACGGCTTACTGATTTGATTTTCATGAAAACAACTCACCAGCTGTCATTGGAGTTTTCAATGTAGCCCAATTTGATATATTTCAACAACTTATTCAAAACGACGTATCTGCTTTTGTGAACAAAGATTTAAACGTAAATTTCATGAAATCCTAAGCAGTTTCTCGCAAACTATGACCACCAACAGAAAAATAAATAATTCCCTAGCGTGATTGTGATGGAGGTGCAGAGAGTTTTGAGAAACTTACGTTTGAATCGTTGTTTATTTTTTTGTTTACAGAATCAGACACGTCGTTTATTGCAATAGCTCTTTCTTGATTTAGTTTGGTGAAAACTGCCGATTTTCAATCAAAATTGCCTATTAGGTAGCTCATGTCAGCATATATAATAACAATATATTAAAGCACAAAAAAAAAACATATCTAACCTTTTCTTTTTCTTTCTCTATTTTTAGGTAAGGAAACAGCATCAGTCAACAACATGGAGTAGTTATGTACGTTTCAGCTGGAACCGGATAGGATGTGCAATGTTGACGATTTCAAGGAAAATATTCTTTTTCAAACGATTGTGAGGTATCTCCTTATTTATAGGTTTAACTGCCTAAATTTCCCAAAAAATATTACTACACGTAGATCAGCGTTTGGTTAATATGTACCATTTGTCAACTCCTTCATATCATGAATAGTTATGAAAAACCATTTATGATACCATCGTTGTATTGAAACCCGACCAAAAATGTTGATAGTAAAATCGATCAATGCGATTGACAGTTAACATTTCTCTTGAGTGTACAATATCGGAGAAGATTCTCAAAGAGATTAAGCAGAAAAGAAAGACGACTAGTCTTGACCAGCCTTGGTAAAAACACCAGACCGTTCTGCACGAGAACCGAACTTGACTGCAGACACACCACTATGTGGCTATAATTCACCACTTTAGTTACGTGCTTTTAGATGAACCCGAAACACAAAGTACACGACACGAGTGTACACGCTCGTGTATTGCTTTTGACACCGTGTTTGATTTTTCAATTTTGTGGGAAAGGATAGAAAGGGAAAGGCCGGAGTCGCCCTCTTCCGAAATCTTCTCTATTTGATCCGATGGAAACCGATGGACAACAATCGTAGTCCCTTGTTTTCGTGTGACGCGTGTAACAAGCTCAAACGTACACGGGAAAAAATCCGGTGCTCGAAACTAGCAAAATGGTTCATGATATCATGCAAAACGTATTTTTTCATGTTATGAATATACACCATGAATAAAAGTCATGAAATCATGAATCAGCTTACTATGATCCAACGTAACGCCACTATGGCGTTATGTTTTTGGTTTTTGATGCTGAAAGTGGCAACTTGATTCATGAAATCATGAAGCATCTGATTAGTAACCATAAATTCAATTCATGAAAACATGCACTACTATTCATGATTATTGGCACCTGTCATTTATGATTCCAATTTTAGTGACGAAAACGGACAGTTTGGTTCATGATATCATGAAGCATTTCGTTTGGAACTACGAAAAAAACATGAAAACATGAACATTATTCATGATTCCATATAGGTACCATGAAGCGAGTTCATGGTATCATGAAACATACTTTATGAATATGAGAAAAACGGTTTCTTTCAGGAGTTTGATAAGTAAACTCATTTTTTTATTTCAGTTTTTGATACCGATTCAATTTAGGTATATCACGGAAATGGCATGAATACAAAGGAAATAAGGATTAACAATCGATAGCTTTCAGCAAATCACGTGTGCTCTTCGGCAGCTCCACGATCGACGCTGGTATTTTAAACATATAGGTTTGTAGAAACAGCCACAATCGCCTACAATCCGGCGTGATACTGCAGGTTCTACACGTACGTTACGTGCATGCACATACATCTGGATTGCAGTATGTTTTCTGCTTTGTACTCGGAGCCGCCGAAAACCACGATAATGGATTTATCGGGTCGCGATGCACCTACCGTGAATATTTGCGGCTGCATTTGGACATTTTCAAATTTTGTCCGAAGAAACTCCAATCGCTGGTTGATGTTCACTTCGACGTCACCCGCAGTCTACATGAAAAAAAGAAAGTAACCATACAAATATGAACTCAACAACAAAATAGCAAAAGATTGTTGAATTTTAAAAACATTTGTTTGTGACAATCGTAATCACAGTTTTAACTCCTATTTTGTTTACGAGAAGTCTCGTTAATAAAGCAATAAAAAACTGTTTTGTTTCTTGGGTAAATTAAAAAAAATTATTTGTTCCACTGTTAATTTCGAAAGCGTATCGCTTTCCGGCCATCTGGTAGGTGATGTAGATGAGACGGAGAATGAGTGATTACTTCAATACTGCATTTACCGATTTCATAGTTATGTGGATCAACTACATATGCATCCAGGTGTTCATCGAACACACAGGCCTTATATGTATGGCAGACAAATGTTATCACTTCATTACAATCACTTCACAAGCAATCGCCATCAATGGTTCCAAAACCATATTTTTCAATGAAGCGATAACTTCAAACACCATTGCACGATTATAATTAGGCAAGCTGTGCAGAAATATGGTGAATGCTGTTCCAGTTTTCTGAATTGATGTTATTAGATCATCATCAAGATGCCTTCGCATATCCTGCCATAAGTCCTCGTGTTGATTCTCATCATCAACTATGGTATCACAATTTCGTGGTGTTGATAACTGCTCGGAATTAGATTCATTCCTGTGGTCTGAAGCATCAGCAACGCTCAAACAAAACAAAATAAATAAAAATTATCCTTTTTTTATCACATTATTTGTGAAATTAGGGTAAACAGCGTAATTTGGACACTCTTAAAAACCACTTTTATTTGGACACTTCAATTTGATTTTGCTGGGAGTGTCCAAACTGAAATGGTTGAAGTTATCTATTACCTGTTATCTACTGGTGCAATATGTAGCCTCTTAGATCTCCAATCTTCCGGTTCAATTTGAGGGTGTTCCTTTCTTAGATGGCGTACAAAACATCTACTGTTTGTATATTTTCTGCCACAGTTTTCTTGGACGCATTTGAAATGACTGTGTTGGTTCAGATGGTGAGAAGTGACACTTGACAAATGTGCCATCAACACTTTTGCTTCAGGGAATCTCCGATTGCGAAGGAAACATACTAGTCCAGAGTTACTCATGGCGGGTGGTGTTGACTATAATAAATTGAAATAAAGGTTGTAGTAGTAATCTTGTATTTCGTTAGAAAAACAATGCATACGGCGAAATTAAAACTTGCCTGATTTTTTATTCACACACCAAAGCTATCACGCTAGATTAGTCAATATAGGGGAACTGTTCTATTTTTCATCTGATGCTCCCATATGCATCTCATTCTCAGAAAAATTGAATCATCAATTGATTGATTTCACTCCGACATAAACAGAAAAAATATGATAAAAGTGCGGAAGTAAGTATGGAATTCGAAAGTCAGACTTCCGAACTTTAATTTAGTGAATAGTCTTCAAAGCTGTCGATTTACAAAGATTTTCTAACTTACCTCCACTTCCAGTATGAAACTGTGTTGAGTCTCTTTAACAGAAGGCTTCTAAACTATTTCCAAACTATTTAAAAACAAAAAAATCAAACCTAAACATTATTTGACACAAATAGCTTATAGTTTCATGTGAGTTTTGAATAAAAACGTTTTAATTTCACCCTAATCGAATAAAAATCAAGATGAAAAAAAAACTTACCGCTAGGTTTTGTTGCTGCTTCTTTTACTGCTGCTGCGGCTGCTGCTGTGTACCGTTGCTGCTGCGACTACGCGGTAAGCTGTGCTCTTGATGTTTTCACACTATAATTAAGCACAAGTTAGTTTTTTTCGAGCATTTGTTAGGATTTTTAAAACCTTACCTGAAAATTACCGCCGACCGGTAGGCATGCTTCGATTGAATTGATGAAAATTTTTGACAGGTTGACAGCTTTGCGTTACGTTTATAGAGCGACCATGAATCAAATTCATGGATACGTTTGTATTGGTTCATGATTTTTGGAATTTTAGTTATAAAGCATGAATGAGGGTCATGATTCCATGACTCAGCGGTATGATATTTTATTCCGAGTTGGATTCATCAAAACGTGAATTGATTTATAATAACGCTTGTGGCGATTATGACTCATTTTCTAGCGAGCAGTTGTTATTATTCATGATAATTGTGGTTTTCGTCATGATATCATGAACCATAGTCATAATGTCATGAAGTGACACATTTTATGATTTCATGAATTTTTATTCATGAATCCGGCAACGGATTTTTTTCCGTGTAGATTTACCAATTTATTTTCTCCTTAAGGAACGAGACACATGTTCCCACATTTGCTTGAAACGCTCCTAACTCTTTCATGTTATTAGAACTTGCCCTTGAGGCATGCATCCTCCACCCTGTGATCCAACGGATCGTCAGTATTGCTCCGTATTCTCCCTTGAAGTAATGTAAATTCTATTCCACAAACTACAAACTGCTTTCCAAACAAAACCCCCCGCTTATAAACGACACAGCATAGCAGGAGTGGTTGCGAAAGGAATTCTTCATCTCCAGATGCTTACCCAGCAATTTCGCTCAAAGCTAGAAAAGAGCTGCACGTAGCATCCATATGCATTCCACAGAACCAGCGGGAAGTCAAATGGAAGAAAAAGGCACCTTCTTTTTTCCTCAAAAGGGGGATAGTTGCACAATCGCTTTGTCCTCAACTATTCATATTTCAAAACTCCTCTCCCTCATCTCGTCACTAATTAATGTACTGAGTTTATTTTTCTCCTGCTTCTTCTTCTTCTTGTCAAGGAAGCAAGCTTTTCATTCGAGCAAGAGAACAAACAATACGGGAAAACTTTTTTTTTCACGAGTGACGTTTTCTGCCTTTGACAAGGGATCTGGGTGTTATTCTAGTGGAACGAAATTAAATTCTGAACACAATTTTTGCTCGCCTGCTTGGGCGAGTCGAAAAAAAAATCGGATTCATATTTCGTTCTCGATTTTCCATGAAGAGTTGGGTGATTCCATTGGAATCACCTACGTTTATATTCATAAATTAGTCCGACTCACGAACGGGGGGATCTTTTGATGTTATTTCAGTCGCACTTATCCCCGAATGAAATGGAGAAACTGTTTCTTCACGTGTTGGTTCTGTTGGGAACACTGCTGAAGCTGCGAGCGAATCGAGGGCATGCTCGCTTTGAAGACATTTCGGACTACAACCCTCGAGGCTAATCGGCCGGCTCAGGGGAAGAGTCGTTCGCGTATGAACCCAGCCATCGCCAAATCCGAGCTTGTGACTTCCATCCTGGAAGAGAGTGGTATCATTTTCCAGTGGTCTGTTGCTGCCGGCGATCGTTCTGTGTTGCTTTTCGCCCATTCTATCCAGCAACCGGCAATGGTGGGCAAACGTTGCGCCAACAGAATTAAGACCAGACTGGGCGGCTCGACCTGTAACCTGGGTGAATGATCCTCAATGAACCGTAATCGCTCGCCGCAATCGACCGCCTCCTGCCTGCCGCCGCCGCGCCGCGCCATCCGCCGCCGCCGCCGCCGCGCCGCGCGCCGCCGCGGCGTGTGCCGTGCCTTCGCGTGTGCCGCTGCCGCCGCCGCCGCCGCCGCCGCCGCCGCCGCCGCCGCCGCCGCCGCCGCCGCCGCCGCCGCCGCCGCCGCCGCCGCCGCCGCCGCCGCCGCCGCCGCCGCGCCGCCGCCGCGCCGCCGCCGCCGCCGCCGCCGCGCCGCCGCCGCCGCCGCCGCCGCCGCGCCGCCGCCGCCGCCGCCGCCGCCGCCGCCGCCGCGCGCGCCGCCGCCGCCGCCGCCGCCGCCGCCGCCGCCGCCCGCCGCCGCCGCCGCCGCCCGCCGCTGCCGCCGCCGCCGTCGTCGCTGCTGTCGCCGGGCTCGTGCCGCCGCGTGCCGCCCACCGCCGTGCCGCCGCCGCCGCCGCCGCCTCCGCCGTCGCCGCCGCCGCCTCCGCCGCCGCCGCCGCCGCGCCGCCGCCGCCGCCGCCGCCGCCGCCGCCGCCGCCTGACCGCCGCCGCCGCCGCCGCCGCCGCCGCCGCCGCCGCCGCCACCGCCGCCGCCGCCTTCCGCCGCCTTCTCGCCGCCGCCGCCGCCGCCGCCGCCGCCGCCGCCGCGCCGCCGCCGCCGCGCCGCGCCGCCGCCGCCGCGCCTGCCTTCTTTTCGCCGCCGCCGCCGCGGCGACCGCCGCTTCTTCGCCGCCGCCGCCACCGCGCCTTCTGCTGCTGCCGCCGCCGCTGCTGCTGCCGCCGCGCCGCCGCCGCCGCCGCCACCGCCGCGCCGCACGCCGCCGCCGCCTGTGTGCCTGCTTCTTGCTGTGTGTGTGTGTGTGTGTGTGTGTGTGTGTGGCAACCTGTGGCAGCAACTTGTGTTCTTGTGCTGTGGCCTTCTTGTGACATGTGGCCTTCGCTGTGGCGCGCGCGCGCGCGCGCGGCCTTGTGCTGTGTGTGTGTGTGTGGCAGCACATGGCATGCTTGCTGCCACGCGCATGCACGCCTTGTGTGTGTGTGGCAACGCGCGCGCCGCATGGCATACATGTGTGTATATGTGCCATATATATATATATATATATATATGTATATATAACGCAACGCACGCGCCTGTATATAACATGTGCCTTGCTGTATATGTGTGTGCGCGCTATATGCTGCCTGCTGCCTGCCATGCT
>JASCZW010003622.1:0-127042 GCA_034211315.2 Aedes japonicus
AAAACCTTAGAAGTTCATTAAAAAACCTTATGAAATTTAGCCACAAGAAATCGGTTTGAATTTCATGCACCTGCTACTTGATACGAATGCGATGTTTTCTGTCTTCATTTCAGCTGTAACAGATATGATAACTATATAAGTTTCATAAAACAGCCTTATGAAATACATTATTGTCAATAATGATAACTGAACGTGTCCGTTATGGATTTTAATTATGTAATAAATACAGTTTTTCACTTTCATTATAGTATTTTTAGGAGGATAGGTTTATTTATTAGAAAATTAAATTGATCAGACCAAAACATCTTTATTGTAAATAAGGTACCCAAAGCATCTAACACATAAATCGACTCACTTTGCGGTTCTAACGGACGAGCTACGAAACTGTACGGCTTGTTAGTCAGACCAATCGAACGGGATTCGATCATTCCGTACAATTCCGACAGGAAGAACTACTACACATATGCTCCAATCTGCATACCATTTCTCGTCAGTAGTACCGAATCATCGACTCCGTTAACTGCAGCACGATTCTGGTTACATCTCGTGCATTGAATGCAATCGATTCACGATGGTCCTAACCAACGGGTCAATGTTCTTATCTTCGGACAGCATCGCTTTCGGCTGTGATCGATATCGGTGAATCTGGTCGCAAATCGGACAATCCAACGGGTGATTCATGAGCAAGAACTCCATCACACCTACGCGAGGCTTGCAGGGTCGTTTTCCGAACTGGTCTTGATACGCCATCCCTTCATAACCAGCATGGCGCAAGCGGCTGGCTGTGCAGGCTTGGGAGACTTTGCCACACCTCACGCCACAAGCAGATACGACAGTTACCGGCCACGTCCAATCGCTCGCGATCGCCAGAAGGGAGGAATCTCAACACCCACCAATGCGGCAGCCTACAAATTAAAAACAAACACAATTACATATTACATTCAGTGGCAGGTCCAAACGCCTCCATCCCACGTTAAGCAGTATTCAAACGTGTAATGGAAAAAAAACGCCTCTTTAAAACCGGAATGGAAAATGAATCAACTTTGGAGTATTTCAACGGCACAACAAAAGCATTGTCAAGAAGCAATATGGGCTTTCTTGTTTAAATTTTAGGATATTTTCTTCATTTAAAATAGGCTTACCTCGTATGCAAGATTATATTTTTAAAGATGATCTTGAACATCCATTTCCACAACATTTCTTGATTCGCCATTGTTGATGATTTATTAAATTGCCGCATGGTTTTTTTCATCCGCAGAATGAATATGGAAATCATAAGGTAATTTAATCGGGACCTAAGATACACATAGAAAAACCATTAGGACTCAGTAAGAAAGCTCAAAGAGTCCTTATGAATAACATAATAATCTTATGAAGTCCAAACAACCAGCATTTGCGATACTTCATAAAGCGTAGTTTATGATAATCAGTAGTTTTTTTCAATCAGTGTATCACCAAAAATCAGGGGGCTAGTTACTCTGCCACGTTTTGTTTGTGTTTCAGTGTGTCGGAAGGTGTTTCTGTGTTTCAACGTATATGTCCATCACTCCACAATCGAAAACTTATGCTAATTGGCAACCGTGGACCTTCTGAGCGTTAAATTTACGCACACTCATGCATCATTCAAATCACATGAGTGCAAGTGAAAGGAAACAAAACATTGTGAAAGCAAACAATCGATTCGAGTAAGTGGTGCCAGATATGAATTTATCTTTCATGTGGTGGCGAGTGTGTTTGGAAGTGTGGTGGATTGTGTTTTAGGTAACACAAGGTGGTCGAGTGACTTACCCCTTGCGAAAAATTGATATTACACAATGAAAAGATATACGTTCACAAGTCTGCGAAATATTTCACCCGTTGATGATGAATTTCCAGAGATATACGTATTTAGGATTGTCCAGATTTTGTCATGAACAAGCTATTTATACAAGTGGTCAAATCGTTTGAATCCAGGTTGCTCCATATTTTTATTTTTCAACATAATTATTATATTTCATAAGGCAAGTTAATAAAATTCATACTGATTTCTTATGGCAAATAATCATATGTGAATCTTATAAACATTGAAAACTTATTTCGCTGAAAGTACACTTTCTTATATGCTAATATTCTGTCAAAATAAGACAGCGAATCAAAGCAAAAACAAAAATTCTAGTACCAAAAAGTACAAGTTGCAATATTCAATATCTACTTGGGACCAAAGGTTCTACAACAATGAACATTTTTTTTTTACGACATGCCCAGCCGATCGATTTTTGCAGCTGAACGATGGGAGGTTCTCCCAGCAACTGATACAATCCTTTCAGTTTTTTTTTCAAAGGTTTTCTGTCAAATTAATGTCAACGGAACGTGTATGTGTGTATTTTTCGTATGTTTATAATGGAACGCAAACTTTGGGCATGCCTGAATACAGCTTGGAAGAGAACTTGATTACACAGAGAAACCAAACTATCCAATATTAAGTGATTTTCACTCAACTTGACAGCAAAGTAAAACCAGTCATAATTAAGTTATTTGCAAAGTATCCAATTTTGAGTATTTCGAAAAGACTCAGTGCTGAGTGAAATTAACTGTTTGTGTAACAGTGAATCTACAGTAAAAATAATCCAAAATTGAGTTTTTTTTTTTGGAAAATATTATTTGAGAATTTGATTTAGTGAACTTTCTTTAGCTAAATTCAATAAACGAAATCTAAAAATGCAAATCAAACAAAATGTATTTTATGTATTGGTACATTCTCGGGTACATTGAAACATTCTATTGGCAATTTGATCAAATCCACTAAAAGTTCACATTGAAACGAGGAGGACATGGCATGCCGTTGACTCTAAAGAATGATAGAGGAAAGCCATGAGAGAAACTTCTGGACCTTCTTTTCAGGAAGTAACTCATCATATCCAAGTTCCGTGATCATCTCCATGAACTTTGTTGAAATACTGGGTTTTCACTAATAAAGTTCTCCATCCCTCCAAAGCCACTAGAATTAGAAAAAGCAATCAAATAAGAGAAATAATTACACTTACCGGTAAATTTTTTGTAACGTGGTTTTCAAATCCAGAATTTTACTCAATTGATCCATATCCATCCAAACGCGTAAAATTTTAAACTGAAACTCGAATTTGCTTCCGCCTCACAGCACCATTGTTCATTAAATGGCGATCAAAATTTTCAGCCAAAGCAAAGTGGCAGCCCAACACTCCGATTTGGATTGTTTCATGGAAGGCGCCTCGCACGTATACTGAAAACATACTACTCCTAAAATACCTTGCTTTGTGTAAAATTGACTTTTTCAATTTAACTTTAAGATTGAGTTAAAGCTACCTACCGGTGAGAACAAAATTATATCCAAAATACTAGTCCTATCAGAGTACTTAGTTTTGAGTACTATCACACTTCATTTTGGATAGGTTGGTTTCTACCAAGTGCAATCAACGTGTGCGAATATGCTCAGCACATTTCCTGTTTTTTTACTGTGTTCTAACAATTAAACTTCAGTCACAGGGACTACCAATAATATTTCGAATCAATGACAAAAGGATAAAGAAAACGTCATCAATTGAGTTTGGATTAGTAAACCGAAAATGGTCCAGATCACAGTAACGTCACACCTCAGATTTGACAGATCTGGTGCCCTTGTGTTCAGAAATTCGTGTGTGAGAAAAAAGGACAGGGAACACGACGGTTATCGCTATCTCTTATACTCTCATGGTCCAAAGTGAGGTTAGCTTTTTCCGTTCAATAGTCTATAATGTAAACACAAATAGTGATGTCGATGTTTGCACTGGCAGCCCCTGCTTATGGCGTGTGACATCACTTGTACCGCAAAATCGTGTCACGTACACAACTTAACATCTGGTGCATATCGGTAGCCCAGGTCATTGATTTCGAATTTCGAACTTGAATCTGTCAAACGCAATTTTGTATTCGTTCGTTGTCCGTTGCTTCCCAGTACAGACGAAGACTTTAATTTATACAAAGAATTAACTCCGATGGATACGATTAATAATAGACCCTTAACACTTTCGGAATACAGCTCCTGGCTACTGCTTATTTGCGCTGAAAATGCCATGGTTTCCCAGACGTCCGAAAATCTTACAGCCCGGGCGGAGAGAATTGCTAGAGCTCACGGTATGTACAACGCTAGTGTTTGATATTCAGATCGTTAATTTGCTCATGGAATATAATCTAAATTTTAGAAACAGTCGTTCATCGAACTCATGAAGCGCAATTGAAATCCAATGAACTGGAACAGGAGGCAGCTGAGTTGGAAAAGGCCGATCAATCGATTCGGGAGTGCTTAGCAGAGATGGAATCCAAACTGGCAAAGGTGAAGGAGCGAAACCTGGAGCTTAAAACTAAACTTGCTGAAGTGCAACGATCGTCCAAAGATGCCACAAAAGATCCGGGACCATTTGATGAGATGATGGATCAGCTAGAGAGGGAAAAGTGAGTATGGATCATTTTTTGGTAGATGAACTCTGAAAACAATCGTTCTTTTTTTTAGGGAAAAGGTAATGTTTCTGAAACAAATCATAAGTCAGAGTATAAATGCCGAAAATGTGTGGACTGTAATGCCAGCTATACTGCAGAAAGACAAACTGAAGGAAGCATTTGAAAGCTGCTACAAGTGATGTTTCTTCCTGGGAAGAAGTGCTTGGAAGTTAGCTTCCGTTCATCATAAGGTTTAAGAGTATTTAATTTATTCTACGTGTAAGTAACGAAAGTGGTCGGCAAGAAAATGGCTCTCTGCATTTTTCATATTGTTTTACTGAAAATTTACCTGAAGAAATATAAGTTCTTAGATATTTTTAAAGTTGCTTCAATTCGTACTAATAGGACAGAATCATATAAGTTGTCTGGAAGTAGTCTAACAACCTCACTGAGATTTATTTTCAAAAACTAAAATTCAGTGGATCTGTGGTAAAACAGCAAAAGTCATCCTAATAAAGATAAAAAAGAACAAGAAAAATTGATGCAGATTAGATTTTGAGCGCTAATATCTCTTACTCGATAGTGTTGATCCCAGAAAATTGATGGATCACGATAAATCAATGTTAATTAGTTAAAATTTGAACATTTTCCAGTTCTTCCCAACCTCAGATATGTCTGTTTGGACCTTGTTTCGTTGGTCTTAAGCTCAGTCAGCGAAGGCGCAGCTCAAAGCAAGACCACACTAAAAGTGGTTTAGATTGAGCAAGCAGCCTGTGAAAAAAAAAGGTTATTCGCCAGATTTTCGAGGAGCGAATATTTGTTATCGTTATTCTGGTGAATTTTCAGTTTATTAAATTATTGGGAAATTTACTGAAGTAACCGATGTATTGGGGGTTATTCCGAAAGTCAAAGTGACCTCTGTCACTTGGTGATGTGTGTGACGTGACTCTTCTGGGTAAATCATATCTAGAGCCACGTCACTGAGTGTGACTTTTCTCATTTCACCAAGTGACAAAAGTCACGCAATAACCCTCATTATGGGGCCAATTATAGAAATCGAGTCGACCGTCACTTTGCTCGACAGAGCGATTTTGCTATTAATGATGTTGAGATCGACGAAATTTTGTCGAGTTGGTCGACTCAATCGATCGCTCAGAAACTAGTGAGTGATCTGTCACATTTTGTCGTTTAAGAGTTTGTTTTAATCTGAGATTTTTATCGATTCGTGGTAATTCGTTTAGTAAGATAAGAAATACACTGAACCAGTTTTTTTTTGCAGGTGAATTAACAGAAAAACAATTTACTTCTAGCAAAAAATGTCTAATCTTATTAAAAGCAAAACAAATTATTGTCAGTTTGAATAGCTCATTGAACTAATTAAATGTAATGTGGATATCGTAAGAGGCTTTGTGGCATGGAGCCAGTAAAACTAATGCTTAACAGAGAGTGGTAGGAGCCAACAGTTCAATTCATTAGGACCACCAATGAACCTTGAGTCGGAATAACAAAAAGTAAATTTCATTTTCTCGTTTGTGATCCTAACATTATTTCGCAAACCCAGACGGAAACTCAGAACAGTAGTAAATGTGATGAGCTTTTTAAATTAATCTCAGAACCTTGGGTTTTTCCTAAGGTACTTCTAAACGCCTTATTTCAGTACATTTGCACATGGGATTAGCAAATCGACCCACGAGTCAAGTGTTTTATGAAATTAGTCCTAGATTTCTTGAAGCATAGAAAGAAAAGCTCTTAGTAGTTCAAGAATGAATATACCGAAAAATTCAGGACCAAACATCTTCGAAGTTCAAGATCATATATCCCAGAAGTTAAGGACAGAACTTCCCAGAAAATCAGGAGAGGACTTCTCAGAGCTTCATTAAGACGTTTAGGGGAGACGACTTCTTGGAAGTTTGGAACATTCCCGAAGTTTTGGAGTTTTCTCAGACGTCAGGAAAAAAAAACTTTCCCGAAGTTCAGGAAGAAACTAACCAGGGAGGGCGTTATCTAATATTTCTCACAAATTCAGAAACAAACTTCCACAAAGCTCAGAACGTCCTGGAAATTCAAGAGAGAACTTCTCTGAAGTTCAGGGAAAGGCTTATCAGAAGTTCTAAAATAAACTTCCCAATGTAACTTTCCAGAAATGCTAGAGAGCTTTCCCAAAGTTCAAAAGAGAACATTTCTGAATTTCAGAATTTTAGAATGAGGATTTCTCAAAGCTCATGAAGAAACCTCTTCAAAGAAAAGAAAGAAACTTTCAAGAAGAATAGTGGGTACTTCCTAGTAGTATGAGCAATATTTTCTCAGAATTTCAGGAACAAACTTCACATAAGGTCAGGAGAAAACTTCCCAAAAGATTAAAAAAAGTACTTCTTAGAAATTCAGGAAGAAACTTTCAACAAATTTAAGGAAATTCTCCTAGAAATTCTACAGCAGACTTTCCCAAAGTTTTGATAAAAAATTTCTCGGAGTTCAGGATGAGACTAATGTTCAAATAGAATAAGCTCGTAATCAATCATAAGTGCTAGAGAGCTTTCCTGAAGTTCAGAATCGAACATTTCAGAAGTTCAAAATGAAGCTCGAAGCTCAAAGTCTCGAAGCTCAGGAATACCAAAAGTTTGGGTAGTTACTTTCAGGATGAAAATTTTCAGAAGTATAGGAGATACTTACTAGTAGCTAAAGTTAAAATTTCTCGGAGATTCAGGAGCAAACTTATCCGAAGTTCAGAAGACAACTATCATAAAGTTCCGAAGAGGACTTCTCAGAAATTTAGGAACAAACTTCCAAGAAATTTAAGAATATTTTTCAAGAAATTTTGGAGAGAACTTTCCCAGAGTTTTGAAGAGATTTTCCTTGCAGTTAAGGATGGGGCTCGTCAAAAGCTTAGACAGTAACTAAGTTCAGCAAAAAAAATATGAACTGTTCCTGGCAGGTGAGGTTGGGTTGTTAGATGTATATTTACAAGAACATCAGGAGTGACTGTCTAGACGTTCATGAGGAAACTTGATTGAAGTTCAGGAGTAAACATCCCAGAATTTTGACAGCAAAGAGCTTTGTCAAAGATCAGAAAAGAGGTTCCCTGAAATTCAAGGGAAAATCACTGGCAAACAGAAGAAGCAGTCAATACTAAAATCATTCATATGACCATAATGATATTCATTGCTCATGGCACCATATAAAAATATGGTGAACACCATCTCCCCAACCGTTCCCATCGTTCTTTGAGCTAGAACACAACCTCATGTAGGAATCACAATTCCTCGGTTTCCATCTCACCTCGTTTGAGAGATTTGATCGTCAAGAAAACTTCGCTGAAGTTTAGCAGAGAAATATTATAAAACAAGAAGCATAGCAACATCAATATCAAAAAAGTTTTGAGCATTCTTCCATAGTTCAAAGCATCCTCCAAAAATTAAAAAAAAGGAAAAAGTCCCTACTCAGGATACCAGAAGATTAGGAAAAAGATTGAATGCTTTACCAGAAGGACAGAGAACTTCGAGATGAAATCGTTAAAGTGAGACCGATCAACGCACATCTATACAGCAACCTTTAATGTTAAACGTTTAAAGAATTATGTGTTAGTACTGTCAATAGCTTCAGTATCATCAACAATCAATATGCAACTAGCGATTAGAAATTGGTTCACTGTTGTAGAACCCCTTGGTCCGAATTACACCTTGAAGCCAGCACCTTGCTGTACATATTTGCGCCTTTGTTTTGATTTGCTGTGTTATTTTGACAGAATATTTGAGAGTGTGTTCGTGTGGATTCATTATTAGGGGCACATTATTAAGCTTGGGACCGAGCTTGGGACCGATGTTCTAGTACTGACTGAGCCAAGAAAAAAATCGTTTTTGTATGGTACCTACTGGTCTACTGGTGTTAGAGTTAGTCTATGGTATCATCACGTATAAATTCGTGATGCCTAGATAATAACACCTCTTCTGTATCATTTTTGAAATATGTTTATTGACACTTGTCCACATATTAATTAATAACTTTCCCGCAAGGTATTTCAAATCGCAACATTGGAGCAGCGCCCCAATGAGTTTTTCTGATTAACAAAAACATTAGAGAAATTCACAAACCATGAGTGAAAAATGTCAATACCTGTTCTTCAGCTCTCAAAAATGACAGCTAAATTGATGAAAGTCCCGAATTACTACATGATGTAATATTTCAAAGACATTTGGAAAAGCTTCAACATTATAATTAACAGTTGACCTCCGTTATCGACTCGATCAGTTTCAGTCGGTTTCTGTAATGTGCAATTTTACTCGACTCGACTGTGAAAAGTGTCGAGTCGAGTTGCTCGACTGGACTTCTATAATTAACCCCTATGTTAATATTTAACTTTTGCCTTGTTCAGACTACAGAGTTGTAGCATGTTATAACGGTTGTCAAAGAGTTTCAACAAGATATTCATCAAAATAGGCTTATAACATGTTATAACTCCGTAGTCTGAACATAGCATTATGCCTTATTCAGACTGCTGAGTTATAACATGTCAGGGAAGGTCCATTAATTATGTGACGCAGTAAGAGGGGAGGGGGGGGGGCGAGAAAACGTGACGATCCATACAAAAAAATGGAACGTCCATACAAAAAAACGTGACAAAGGGGGGGGGGATGGGGGTTATAAAAAGTCAATTTTTGCGTAACGTAATTAATTGACGTTCCCTTATAATAATTATCAACAAGGGTAATCTCATCTAGATAGGCTTATAAAATGTTATAACTGGTCAGTCTGGCCAGCGTTTTATGCTACGTTCATACTGATCAGTTGTAAAACCTTTATAAGGCTACCTTGATGACATATTCCTTGTCAAAAATTACAATAGCATTTATAACTTTACGCAACTATGAAGAAGTGGCACGTCTAGAGCTGGATTACAAGCTGCCGTAGTCGCAGCACGTTTGGCAGACAGCAATAAAGACTCACACAGGATGAAGATTGCACATCATATTCAGAACAGTCACCTATGCTGGATACGATCTGATCATCGACACTATAGTAAGTTAGTAGCGTTTAGAGTCAGTGGGCGGAGATCTAGGGACAACTGCAGGTGAGATTTGTCCAAGCCTCCCACTGAAGTTTTCCCCCTGAAAGCGACTGCTGAGAGCGGCCACCGACACATTAAGATCCTCCGAAATCTAACCAAGCAAGTACCTATCGAGCTAGGACCACTTGCGCAAGAGGACCTGAATAGCGCCGAACAAACCATCTACCTTCTAGTTTAACGGCAGGCTTATCCGGACGAGATTCATCTGCTGAGCAACGTAGATCGGGCCAAGCAACCATGGCTACGCACCATTCCTATGGTCAGCCTACTGAGTCCAGCTATCGACGAACGCAGCGTACTACGGATGCGGAAACTAATTGAGACCTGCGAGTGGGTCGATAAATCGATCAAGCATCCGATCCTTCTTTTGAAGCGACATCATGTAACCGATTTGGTGGTAGCCTATTATCATGCCTAGTATCATCACCCAAATCATCGAACAGTGATGAACGAAGAAATGCCTGAATATTTCCTTCCACACCTTCTAGCGGAAAACAACCGTGTCAGAAGAAACCAACAGCATTGCAAGACACGTCGAAATTTCCCTCCACCACGCTTGGCGGTGTTTCAGCGACCGTTCTCGTATACCGGAATAGACTATTTCGGCCCGATGTCAGTAGTTGTCACACGACGCGTTGACATTCTGCTCACCGGTCTGCCGACGAGAGGTTTACACCAGCTGCCCCACTCTTTGGAGGCTGCAGGAAGCGATTAGTGCAGGCAGTGAAGGCAGTTCAACTCCTCACGCCAACCAACTGACCAGACCGCTTCGGGATTCATTAAGCTTGGGACCGAGCGTGGAACCAGTGTGCTATAGTACTTCCTGAGCCAAGCATTATTTTCATTTTCTTCATGACTTTCCACCCTCTGATATAACTATCCTGATCAGAGAAACGAATTCGTAGATCGCTTGCTTGTAGGGAAGATCACGAATTCCCAAAACACCTCTTACCTCACGGAAGGGTTATCTCCGTCGAGCCAATAGGGTATTCAATAGTCGTTCTCTGGGGGCATCCAAGTTATGCTAAACTGCGTGAGCGATGTCATCATAACCGGTTCCGCATCTACAAATAATGCTATCGACGAGGTTAATTCTGTAGAGATGTGTGTCTAGCGAGTAGTGGTTGGACATAAGTCTTAACATCACACGAATGAAACCGCGACTTACATTCAAACCTACAAACCACGATCTCGACGAAACATTTGGACTGATGGAATTTACCCACCGCCCAAAAGAATTACTTGTCCAATCCTTTTGCCAACTTTGAAGAGAACTCTGACATACTAAAGGGCGATACGGTCAAAATTTGGTCAATATCAACTTGACGTATTGCTTTCAATTTTGCATTTAAAAAACCTGAACACCCCTCATTTTGAAGGTGTGTGTGTGTAGAATGTTGCTCCTATTTTGATTTTGGAATTCACTCTTCAGTTGTCAAAATGCCGTCCAAGCAAGAAGAGCAGCGTACCAAAATTTTGCTCGCGCATCGCGAAAATCCGAGCTACTCGCACGCAAAGTTGGCAAAATCGCTAAAAGTTGCCAAATCTACCGTTACAAATGTAATTAAAGTGTTTGGGGAACGTTTGTCGACAGCCAGGAAGTCTGGATCGGGGGGGGGAATCGAAAACCGGAAGCCGCTGAGACGACAAAGAGAGTTGCCGGTAGTTTCAAGCGAAACCTAACCTATCTCTCCGAGATGCCGCAAATAAGCTGGGTGTATCGTCTACAACCGTGCATCGAATCAAAAAACGAGCCGGACTATCGACTTACAAGAAGGTAGTGACTCCAAATCGCGATGATAAACAAAATACGACGGCCAAAGCGCGATCCCGGAGGCTGTACACGACGATGCTGACGAAGTTTGACTGCGTTGTAATGGACGACGAAACCTACGTCAAAGCCGACTACAAGCAGCTTCCGGGACAGGAGTTTTATACGGCAAAAGGAAGGGGAAAGGTAGCAGATATTTTCAAGCACACGAAACTGTCAAAGTTCGCAAAGAAATATCTGGTTTGGCAAGCCATCTGTACCTGTGGCTTGAAAAGCAGCAAATTCATAGCTTCCGGGACTGTCAACCAAGAAATTTACGTGAACACTCTGTTTGAATAAACGTCTGCTGCCTTTCCTGAAGAAACACGGTTGTTCCGAACTGTTTTGGCCGGATTTGGCATCTTGCCATTACGGTAAAAAGACCATGGAGTGGTACGCCGCCAACAACGTGCAGGTGGTTCCCAAGGACAAGAACCCTCCCAACACGCCAGCGCTCCGCCCAATTGAGAAATACTGGGCTATTGTCAAGCGGAACCTAAAGAAGACCAAAAAAACTGCTAAGGACGAGCAGCAGTTCAAGGCAAACTGGCTTTCTGCGGCGAAGAAGGTGGACAAGGTGGCTGTACAAAATCTGATGGCAGGGTCAAGCGTAAGGCCCGGCAATTCGGATTTGGAAAAGCGGAAGCCTAACTGAATATTTTTCCTGAATTTTATACTAATTGAACTTGAAAAAGAAATTTAATTTGATTTTTTTAAATAAACGATTTCACCGATTTACACGCGTTTTCCCATGACCAAATTTTGACCGTATCACCCTTTAGTGGGAAAAAATCATGAAAGGGAAAATCTTCTTTCAAAAAACTTGCCTTCTTGTGCGCCCATCTTTGCTAGAGAGTCCGCCTTCTTATTGCCTGGAATTGAGCAATGTGAGGGGACCCATACAAAGGTAATCCTAAATGATATTTCGACCAACGCACACATCCGCTCTTTTTTTTTTGAAAGAAAGTGAGTGAAAGAAAGTGCCTCACTGCTTTCATCGACCGGACTGCCACAATGGAACTGACAGTATACGAGAAAATGAAATAATGGTCTATGAGAAGGTCGGAAACTATCCTCAATGCGAAATTGATTGCTGCCAGCTTAGCAACATATACGGAACAAGTTTCCTGAAGTTTCCGGAAGGCAGATGCGAATTCATTGAAGACACCGAAGCCAGTTGATCCATCCATGTGCGACCCATCAGTGAAAATTCTTCTATTGCAATTGACATGTTGGTACTTTTTAATAAAAATATGATGGATTAAATTAGGTCGAAGCTAATCTGGAACTCCTTGAATACCT
The DNA here is from genome assembly GCA_034211315.2 of Aedes japonicus. Taxonomy (NCBI): domain Eukaryota; kingdom Metazoa; phylum Arthropoda; class Insecta; order Diptera; family Culicidae; genus Aedes; species Aedes japonicus. The sequence continues at coordinate 12,606 of JASCZW010003622.1, forward strand.
TCATGGAGAGATTATAATCAATGGAGGAACTGTTATAAGTGAAGCGAACACTAGGATAGTTCGCAAGAATCCAGACTGGGTACTCAGTTCGAGCATTTCTTCGAAGTTTTCAATCACAATGCGTTCCAATTTAATGAGGTGGCTGTTTCTCTCCGAGAGGAAGCAAAAAGAACCATATTTGAGAACTGAAAGAATAGTTGTTTTGTAAAGTTCGATAAGGCTTCCCGGGTGAGCACCCCACCATGTCCCAGAAGTTGATCTTAGGAAATTGAGCCTTTTTTGACATTTCTGTTTTAAATACGCAATGGGAGTACTCCAAGTGCATTTTGAATCAAACATGACTCCAAGGTATTTGAAGGTCAAAAATTGGGTAATGTCTCTTTCCAACAGCTTGGAACGCAATTGGGCTGGGAACCGCTTTCTAGTAAACACTACCAATTCGTTTTTTTGCGGTGAAAACTCGATCCTCAAATTTATGGCCCAGATGGACAGATTATTTAGGGAATTTTGCAATGGTCTTTGTAAGATTTCCACACGTGGACCTCTAAAGGAGATCACAGCATCGTCTGCAAGTTATCTTAGCGTGCATCTATATTTCAATCAGTTATCAATATCTTTAACATAAAAATTATAAAGTCAGGGACCTAAACATGAACCTTGGGGTTAGCCCATGCAGTTAATTCTGGAAGTTTTCAGTTGGTCTAGATTGAAGGTCATTTGTTTGACAGTAAATTATACAAAAAGTTATTTAAAATTCCTGGTAAACCACTACTGTGCAGACTATCTGCCAGTATATTTATGGAAACTGAATCAAATGCGCCCTTGATATCCAAAAATACTGAAGCCAATTGTTCCTTGTGTTCAAAGGCCAGTTGTATATCAGATGAAAGCAACGCTAAGCAATCATTTGTTCCTTTGCTCTTTCGGAAACCAAATTGCATTTTGGCAGGTTGTTTGATTCAACCCAACGGTCAATTCTTGATAGGATCATTTTTTCTAACAATTTCCTTAAACATGATAGCATAGAGATCAGACGGTATGAATTGTAATCAGACGCTGGTTTCCCAGGCTTTTGAATAGCTATTACTTTAACCTGTCTCTATGCCGAGGTTTCTCTAGAGAGTCTCTCTACAAACGAACGTCAGTAATTGCGTTTCTTTGATTTGAGTAAGTTTTTAAGATATTTTTCAAGCTTTAGGTACTTATCAAAAAGCTCACATATTTCATGTCTACGATAATCTTTAAACGCATCAGATTTCTCAAGAAACAACTTAGTGCATTCGTCATCCCATCCAGGGATGGCGGGTCTTCTTTTGAGGGATGCACCATAGACTAACTCTAAGACAGTAGGTTCCATACAAAAACGATTTTTTTCTTGGCTCAGTCAGTACTACACTCCTAAAAATATGCACGTCCAATCTACGTGAAAAATCATGTACCTGTTGCAACTGCTTCTGTTTCCAATGTTACATGATGGTAGTGAAACTGATGTACATTCCTTGTCATGTTTACTCAAACTGGTGGAGAAAATGACAAATTTTTCACGTAAACATTCTGTTTATGCTTGTATGAGTGTGTTTCCGTTCACATCAAATGGGTTACGTGATTTTCATGTATGAAAAAAAAAATCAAATGGCGTCGTCAAGCAGTTTTATGAAAGAGTTGCTCGCTGATTTGAAGTTGCTTGGCGGTTTGCTGCAAATATTTGAAGGTATTGTTTAATAATTCATAATATTTAAACTCCAACATTGAACAGTAATATCACTGATTTCAATTTCAGAGGATGGAATTACTCATTTTGATCTCCTGACGATTTCGGAAGAACAGTTTCGCTTGGCGCTTGAGCAAACATTATAATGATGATAATTATAATGACTATTACGAAGCAATTATGAGTTCAATTATACTCATTTACTCTGCGCGGTGAGAATTGGTGTGAATTTCTGCCCCTAGTGAAAGAACAACAGTCACCTTGTGTAACGTGAGCCGCCATACAAATAAGGGCTGAAATCTCATGTCACACCAAAATACTATTGTCGTTTTACTAGAAACACGGAATCACATCAAATCTTGCTGCACAAGACTACCATATTGAGAAAAATAAACGACTTCTAGTAAATATTAAATAATCGCGTAAACAGTACATGAACATTTGTTCAAAACAAAATGGAATTCACGTTATGTTTATTTAGTTTTTAGTAATTTTTATTTAAAACCCACGTAAACATTACGTAGGCATCCTGTGTAATCAAAGTGAAATTCACGTTACTCTTATTCAGTGTTCTAGTAAATTTCACTGCAAAATCACGTAAACATTACGTGGAAATCAGTTCTTACTTAACTCAAAATCACGTAACATTTACCTGAAAGCTCATGTTGACAACCAAAACAAATATTTTTGAGCTACGTGATTTTCACGTCACTGCTACCTGATAAGAGATATGGACGAAAGCTACCAACATTTTCACGTAGATTGGACGTGTAAATTTTTAGGAGTGTAGCACATCGGTCCCAAGCTCAATAATGCGCCCCCAAGAATGAACTCACACGAACACACTCTCAAATATTTTGTCAAAATAACACAGCAAATCAAAACAAAGGCGCAAATGTGTAAAACAAGGTGCTGGCTTCAAGGTATACCTCGGACCAAAGGGTTCTACAACAGTGAACAAATTTCAAATCGCTAGTTGCATATTGATTGTTGGATGCACTTTGTAACGCTCCGCGTGTTTTCCCTGTAAATACGGTTTTATATTGTTACATAATAGATTTCTGTCGAGAATCTCGATCAATTCATAATTTATGTTTTACTATGAATTATTCATGGATGAATTATGATGAATTATGATAGGAATTGAAATATTTCATCAATGTAAATAAAATCTAATCTTCACTGTGTCGAGGTTATCACTTTGCTATAATTAGCGTGTCTAATGTCGTTTTCGGTTATTGCCAGTGCGAAACTGGGTTCGCCCTAGGTCCGCCCTAAAAGCTGTCAAAACGTTTTTTATTCAATCGGGTCGGATCTAGATCTGCTCTGGATCCGGCCCAACATCTATGAGGTTCGCTCTCAACTTTTTCGAGCTCCAACCTAGATTCACCAATACACAAACATGAACTGTCAAAATAGAAGGTTTATGTTTATGTTTTGCACTAATACCATCATACTGACTCGACTTTGGATCCGTTTTCGTTCGGAAATTACGAGCAAGAGTCAGACCTGACCCGGGTTTAAAACCGAAGACGACATAAGTTGCAACGTTGCCATAAAAGCTCAATGTTATATTGGGTTATTTCACAACACATTCTTCTGGAGACGCCATGAAGTCCGTCGCCATTCGAATAGCTCTTAGATAATACCTCTTTAGTGTTTAGTAGATGGCCAATTTGAATAGAGAAACGTGGTTTTTTTTTTTAATAATCATTTATTTGTACAGGCTCAATCGAATCAACTTTACAGAGCCAAATTTTCATATTTTTATACATCATTTATCTTAAAACTAAAGTTAGGAGGAAAGAGCCGATTACTCGCGGCCGTCTCGAGGTTAATAGGAATTACAAATTACAAATTTAAAGTATGGTTTACATAACACATTAAATTTAAATTCTAAATTATCTAAACACTTATAACTATACAATTTATGGTTTTCTTTTGACTTGAACATTTTCTAAAGAAAAAAAAAACACACACACACATACACATATAAAAAAAACTTAAAGTAAACATACAGGTTAAACTAACTACAATCTAAGGCTAATGTTAGTCAAAAACACATAAATGAGTTTCATGTGACTCCAAAATCACGTACAATAGCCAAGCAAAATATATGCCCAACCCGAGTCATAAATAGAGCGTTCAAAGAATAATGATTGGACATGAGGCGAGACATGACACGAATGAAGTCTCGACCCACATCCATCCTCCTAAACCAAGATTTCTTCGACACCTTTGGGATGATAGAATGTTGCCATCGCCCCAAATCTCCTTTACTCTATTTATGCTGCCAGCTGACGAGTGACTGTTGACGAAAAATAGGAAAAAATTCGTTGAAGGCGATTTGTCGATCACAAATATCGCCTTCCATAGCGCCCACCTTTGCAAGCGAGTCCGCTTTCTCATTGCCCGGAATTGAACAATGAGATGGGACCCATACAAAGGTGATGATAAAATAACGCGAAGATAAAGCACTTAGAAGCTCCTGTATTTTCATGAGAAAATACGAGGAGCGCTTTACCGGCCTCAAGGCCTATCCGTGAAAATGAAGTACTGATCCGGTGTTAATGAGGCAATAATTTCTTGCGTAAAAAGTATTGCCGCTAATTCAGCGACATACACGGAACAAGGAGCTTGAAGTTTACGTTTGGCGCTATAAATTTCATTAAATATGCCAAAGCCTGCTGACTCCTCTATCAAAGATCCGTCAGTGAAGAACGATTTAGTGGAATCAACGGCCAAACTTTGCAGCAAATATCACCGGAGCAATCATAGGACGATGGTGCTCTGGGATTCCATGAAGCTCCTGCTTCATGGATAAATCAAATGAATCGAATTGTCGAAATCGGAGAAGCAAACACGATTGGAAATGTTCGGCAAGGTCGGTACAAGGTCATGAAGCGGGTTTGAGGGTTTAACTCAAGGAGCTTCTCAAAATTTTCGATCACCTGGGGGTTCATAACTTCACACCTGGTGAGGAGCCGGAGAGATAATTCTGAAAACCGATCCGAGGTGGCAACATGCCAGCCAGCACTTCAAGACTCATAGAAAGGTGGTTAGGAAGCTTTTTCTTTAGTATTCAATAGATTGCCAGTTTGGTCAGAGAAAGTTGGTTAGGAACCTTCTTGCTTGTACGGTAACTCTGACTCATCCATATCGCTTTCGAATCGGCTGGTGAAGAGAGGTTCGTGAAACACTGTTCTTTAGAAATTAGAAGAAAAATTAGTATTCTCTATTTTATTCCGAGTTATTAGTACGAGACACTGAAGAAGTCTGCACGTTGTAGACGAAATACGCGTATGGTGTTTGCTTCGAATACGGGCGGAAGAAGAAGCAGAGGTATATGATAAGGCCACATGGAAGATCTTTAAACAAGAGCCCTCAACGTAGTTTCGAGACCTTTGGACTAGCAGTAATTAACGCTACAAACATAGGATCAAATCAAATATTAAGGGTCATTACGTTAAGTTTGTGGTCACTAGGGGAATCAAAGAATATGAGTTATTCATCTTATGGCCAAATGATTGCCTTCGATATTTCCTTACTGAAAATGCCTTAAATAAATAATTCCATTACTGAAATACGACACTGAAATAGTATTAAATTTAAATGTCGATCGAATAAATATTAAAGGTTACATTACTTAACATGCAACTTAACTAGAAATCAGAAGAAAAATTAGTATTTTCCATTTAATTCCAACTACCTTTGCTTATCTTGACAGATACGCGTATTTCGTCTACAATGTGCAGACTTCTTCAGTGTCTCGTACTAATAACTCGACTGGTTATTAGTACGTGACACTGAAGAAGTCTGCACATTGTAGACGAAATACGCGTATCTGTCAAGATAAGCAAAGGTAGTTGGAATTAAATGGAAAATACTAATTTTTCTTCTGATTTCTAGTTACAGGTATTCCACTAAACAGCTCAAACTCTCTAGGATTCATGGCAACGTTGCCGCCATCTTTTCAAAATAACGGTATGCTACAAAGAGAAGATAAATTGGACAGTGCCTGTAGTTAATGTGGTTCTTCGTACACCTCCACTTGCAGCTGAACACACTTTCATAACTTCACGCCTGCGCAAACGCCCAAAGAAGTGTTTATATCGCCATCCGGTGCGCTCGGTACACTCACGTTGCTGTTTTTCAATAAAATATCATCGACGGTAAACGTTCTTTCGTTGTATAGAGAAGCATGCCTCAAATCTTTATGTTTTCGTTATACAAGGAAAGACTCAATTACCCTGCGCTGAGTACTTTCTTTAGAAATTTTACCCAGTTTAAGTCAAAACTTGGGCTACTCATTGGATCCGAAAACATTCGGAATTTCGGAACACACGGCGCTGGGAAATGATTCTTTCCCGTGAAGCCAAGAGTACGCGTGGATTGCAGCAACGCTCAAGCAAGTCACCACAAGACTCTTGTGGTAGTAGGCTGCGCGCGTTTGCGTACAATCGGCTTCATTTCATTCATCATGTACTTCATGCAGTCGGGCGGCCAGTCACTCAGTCGAAAAGTTTCGTCGGTCGGGTTCAGTCTAGTTTGCGGTTCTCGCTGGAATAGAAGTTATTTTTTTTTCCTTTACGAAACGGGTAAGTAAGCACAGATAAAGTTGATGATTACTGAGGGTGATAAATCGAATTATCTCCCAAAATGAATACCGCTGGCGAGGGAATGTGTGTGCATAATTTAAGTACGTAATCGGAATTGATTAGGGAAAATTCCCCGAAAGTGAAATCGGGGAACAGTCGCACTGATTGTCCGAAGATAACGACATACCTTAGTATAGTGATGTTCACCTTTTCTTCCGTAGAAGTCGAATCAGTCATATATCAAAGTTGTGATTGTTTAAGCAGTTTACTCACCACACATTATCATCATTATCAGTATTAGCCATCAGTGTTTCCGAAATCGTAAATCTGTGACGAACGGTGGAGTTGCGGAACGGTGCGCGATTCAATCAAAACTGAAGATTGAGAAATCAGCTCTGGCTTCCTATCATAATTCGTAGGAATTCCATTCTTGCTAATGCTGATTGTAATAAAGAGTTCGAAGGCCATAAACCACAACGGCGTTTATAAAAAGGTGACATCATGGAATTCGGTGTTTTGAATGACAGCAGTTTTAGTGTAACCTACATATATTCAAAGTATTCCATTACACTGTTGTATAACTGCACGAGCTCGTATAATCTGTAATGCAGTTAAGCCCCTCAAATCCGATAGTAAAGTCGCATTTTTTATCGCGTTTTATCATTGTCATCGCGGCTGAACCCGAACCGAAGCGCTGCCGTCAATGGTTACGGCGCCGAAATGAGCACATGTCAATAAACTCAACAATGATGTTTGACAGTTAGCCCTAAAATTTGGACTTCCTGACCCTTCTCGGTATGTAGCCGACTCATAAGTCGCGAGCGCAAAATTCATTGCACCAAAAATTGCATTCCGCTTTGCTCGTACAGGTGTTTGTTGTCCTATATCGCCACGTTATACGGACGCTTCGGAATGTGTTTCCATTCATTGACGACTTTGTTTATTATGTCTGACCGTAAGAGATGGCTTCGGTTCAAGATGGGAGCAGGAGTTGTTCTCAGTGGGGGGAAAAATAAAAACAGAACCCCTCTGACCACCGTGGCGCTGTTTATTTATAGTATTTTAGTCTTTCAACGAGGGAAAAAAACAATCGGAAAATGTATGAGGGTATGGGCAGCGCTAAACGGGATTGTGGAACTCAAACTGTTGCGCGCATGTGCGCGTGGGTTGCGTAGGAGATTATTCGTATGTTTGCTTGTTCTGCCGAATGGCACGGCTTTCTAAGCAAGCGGCGCATCAAAACTGGTTTTCTTTCAGTTTGATGCATCGCTACAGTCTTGATTTTCGTAAACAAGTGTGTAAGATCCGCTTAAATACGTGTGAGTGTTGTTATGGGTTTGGAGCTGGTTTGGGTGGTTCGCGATGACGGCTGAAGACGCTGTGCGGGTGTATGGTTCTGCTGGGTTGTAACAATTTTTCGGTTCACGCTCGGGTGATTCTAAAATATGTTGTTAAATAATTTATGGCTTCTCGTTTCATTTTCCTCTGAAAGATTAAAGTTTTTGCGTTTGCGAGAAGTTCGGAACAGTTGGTACCGCAAGAGAACATTGTTTTGAGTTTTATTTTTAAATCTAGCAGCAACATCAGCGCTTATTGTACTCGGGACTATGAGACTAAGATATCCTATCAAATGACTACCGAATTTTGTTGCGTTTCCTACAAGTGCCATCTTGGTAATTTGTTGTGAAATTTATAAATATTCCCCGCGGGAAATGAATGAAGAAGCTACAACTCTTTCGATCAATACCACTGAATAAAATCTACTCTATTTATTTCACTTCTCGATGGTTGTTTCTACGTTTTAAGCTGCGGATTTTATCTCCTAAATGCTTCACAGCCTTAATTTATTCAATTTATAAATTAGTGTTTGTTCAAAATCAATAGTTGTATTCGAGTTATTCAATTACACATATGACTTCTAAAAACCGAATGATGAAATTCGAGAACAAATCTTTGAAGAGTTTAAATGATGATCATGAGGAAAGCTACAGAACAGTTGTAGTATCAGGTGCACTTTTTGTATCAGTTATATTTTAGATAATTTAACTGACAGACCGTATGTTCAGCAGCAGTTTCAAATGGTATTATAAACCTGAAGGACTCCGATGGATATTAGAATGGAACGAATATTCAAGTTGTATGTTGACCCAACCAGGCCACAAGTAGCACACAAAACATCTTTAATGATCAACACTTAGTTTTCATGTTTCATTTTAGTAAATATGCAGCAACAAAAAGCATATTCTGTTACAGCAGAGTTTATTTCACGTCTACGATATACTATATATCTCATTCGTGTTGCTCAAATGGTTTGCCAAGACCATTCAAAACAAACATTGGAGTAAGTTGAGACATGTTTGTCTTCGTAAATTTGCAGCTAAGTAAACGTAATCATGATGTTGCATACTTAATTTTTTTCCAGTGTATGTGATGTTTATTATGTAGTCATTTTGACCTCCAGTGCAACATAACAAATAAATTACACTCTTGTTCCAATGAAGCGTTCTGATACTTAAAGTTTTAAAAATGCATTTTTTGAGCCACACGCGCAACGTAATGGGAAGGCAACATAAAGTCAATGAATAATGCACGTTCTTGCAACGTTTAATTACACATTTATCACCACAGTGATAACGATTGAAATATATCCGAATGAAACGCACACTACCGACCACATGTGTTTTAATATAAAAGAAAAAATAATCAATTCATAATCTGATCAAATTAGGTATGGGTTGATTTCTAGAGGTTGTTGTTAATTTATAGGCTTAACATAGAAAATGGCTTGAAGTGTTCGTTATGCAACCTCTATAGGGTATGATTTTCCTAGTTGTGGCTTTTACTATGTAACTTTTAAACAAGGACCACTGAAATACTGACAGCATAAAATGTGCATTTTCGGCTGTCCTTACTAATTAATTTCAATAAAATATCTACCTACGTAAAGCTGAAATATAATATCTTCCCAAACTAAATAAACATTTGTGAGATTACTAGTTATGCGTTATGAACATAAGCTGTTTTTGAATTAATTCTGTTAACTGCTACGTAGAAACAAAATCAATGATTTCACAAGAAATCCGTTGACACAATTTTAATGAAACTTTGATTTGTTATGCTCCCAACTATAACCTAATTTATTCATCACATAGTAAAATTTAAGATATGGTAAAATTTTCAATGTATCAGTAGTTGATTGTATATTTTTCAAATAACTCATTTAAATCCAAACCCAAGCAACAGTATCCGTATAATGAAGTTCTAATGTTTTGAATATTGAACATTCGATTGAACATAAGCGAAAATAATCATCATAAAGTTGTTTAAGTGTTGCTCAGTTAAATTTGTTTCATGCAATTTTGTGTTGAGTTAAGCGAATAAAACTTCAAATGAAATGCTTAAAGTAACAATTAAAATCAAATTTTCATCTTTAAAGAGCAAGTTATTAAACTCCTCATGGTTCATAACAGGAATCAACTTAATAAACTCATTTGAGCAATCATACGATTGAATTTTTCTGGATAGTGGTTGTTGTCATAAACAATGCAATTAAATAATTGCAATTGATTGCACTCTACGTTCTACACAAATTCATGTTAATATAATTTCACTTAGAAACAGTTGTATCTACCATTGGAAATTAAATTTGTTTGATCTAGACCAAAATTATGGATAATCAAATTGCGAGCAATCCTGACCTCGAATACATGGAAGAGTTAGTAATACTGGGATTTTATTTTATTATTTCATCTGAACCTCTTAACAAAATCCCCACTCAATTAACAATTGGTTAATTTAAAAGAACATGGCTTCTGAATTATTCTAATTCTTTGTTCCAACGGAATGAATACATTGCCAGTCAAGTATCCCCTTTTTGTACGTTATGTATATCCTTTGAACAAATAAGCACCTATTTATTGTTATTTATTTATGTGAAATTCAGTATTTTTTTTAATTTTTAAGTAAACCAGGTAAGGGTAAACAAAGGAAACTCACTATCAAACTACTACTGTCGCTATTGTCCAGATATCTACAATTTAATGATGTTTGCATAAATAAATATCATATATGCAGTTCACGTGCTAGGAATGGTGTCATAATTATTTTAGCCGGCAGTGTATTTGCCTGTTGTGTAGCTGGTAGCCATTTGCCAAAATTTTGCAACACAAAATGAGATTTTAAAATTTCACTCATTCCTCCACAATTTGAACCTAACATGAACTTGAAACGATTTATTGATCTTTGGATGAATCAAACATCTGATTCTTCCACATGTAAACATAATTTTACACATTTTTTTCGTTTTCAAGTTTCTAGAGGTTGTTGTTAATTTATAGGCTTAACATAGAAAATGGCTTGAAGTGTTCGTTATGCAACCTCTATAGGGTATGATTTTCCTAGTTGTGGCTTTTACTATGTAACTTTTAAACAAGGACCACTGAAATACTGACAGCATAAAATGTGCATTTTCGGCTGTCCTTACTAATTAATTTCAATAAAATATCTACCTACGTAAAGCTGAAATATAATATCTTCCCAAACTAAATAAACATTTGTGAGATTACTAGTTATGCGTTATGAACATAAGCTGTTTTTGAATTAATTCTGTTAACAGTTCACGTGCTAGGAATGGTGTCATAATTATTTTAGCCGGCAGTGTATTTGCCTGTTGTGTAGCTGGTAGCCATTTGCCAAAATTTTGCAACACAAAATGAGATTTTAAAATTTCACTCATTCCTCCACAATTTGAACCTAACATGAACTTGAAACGATTTATTGATCTTTGGATGAATCAAACATCTGATTCTTCCACATGTAAACATAATTTTACACATTTTTTTCGTTTTCAAGTTCAGAAACAATGCTCTATTCTCGAGGATTTATCCAAGGGCCTTTATATGTTTCGTAGTAGAACAAAATATTGATCCATAAATCTGAAAGCGTGTAACAATAAACTTATTCCAACACGATTTTCGGATCATTTTATTTAACATTAGACGAATGTTTGGTTGATAACGATATTCATTCGCAACATTCCACTGCGGGGATGTTAGGCAAAGATTGACGTCCATGGTTCGAGTACCATTGGATTCATGCCCTTTCGCTCAATTTTCAAAAACATCTGTTAATTTTCCTACCTGCCGCACTCTGACGGACCTTTCAACACTTTCTCTTCACATCTTTCATTCTAGCCAAAAACATTGTTGTTCACTCTTGGTGCCTCATGGTGATGAGCGAACATCTCCTTCTACAAACCCATGTTGTTTGCTAGAGATTAAATTTTTAACTTGAGAGAAAAATTTAGGAATGCATGATAATATGGCAATCCCTCGATATTTTTTTATATCTGCTTTTTTGCCACTTTTGAATATCGGAATTAAAAACGATTATTCCAAATTGATGGAGGAATACTGGTTTTCTAGAGAAAGGTTAAACAGCCATTCTTTCTTGTACACATCCTTATTGATAGTGCCGGTAGAGACGAAACTTTTAGATATGGCCTGCCAAATAAAATATTTTTTCGGGCATTTGGACACCTCCTTTGTGCAGTTATGCTCGACAACGGCGTTCCTTTGCATTGCGGTATAAAAAGCCAGACCGGATGCTGTTTTGTCGTCCATTAAGATACAAGAAAATGTTTGCAAAAAGTTTGTGTAAAGCTCCTTAGCACGACTTTTTGCTGTGAAATTTTGCTTGCCATCACGATTGGGCTCCTTTTTCATCTTGTACGCCTTCAATTCTTGCCTTTGCCTCACTTTTTGTACGTATTCTTTTGACTTTCCAACTTTGCATGCCACTTTTTGAACAGATAGATTGGGATTCTTCTAAATATTGGCAACCACCTTCTTGTCCATTAGTTGGGAGCATACTTTTCGATTTGTTCCTCTTCCAGCCTTCCGATTCACAGTCAAGCGCTGTTCAAATGATTAGCAAACACAAATCACGATACTTTTCGGTAGTTTAGTTTCTTGGCATGATCGCGTACCGATTAATTCGGGATTTGCTTCCGTTCGTACAAAATACGTTTGCACACTTCCACTTGAATCGACGCCATTGTACTGAATGTACCAATAATGTAAACATGTTGTACCACGAAATAAAGTGGAGTGTTTCAGCTGTCATATAATGAAACGTTTCAGCGCTCCGTAAAGTTATTCAAAATCTACACTGAAAGAAAGGTGTCCGAAATTTAACGTGGACAAGCTTTATGAAAAAAACAAAGATAAATACATCAATAAAGGGCGATACGGTCAAAATTTGGTCAATATCAACTTGACGTATTTCTTTCAATTTTGCATTTAAAAAACCTGAACACCCCTCATTTTGAAGGTGTGTGTGTGTAGAATGTTGCTCCTATTTTGATTTTGGAATTCACTCTTCAGTTGTCAAAATGCCGTCCAAGCAAGAAGAGCAGCGTATCAAAATTTTGCTCGCGCATCGTGAAAATCCGAGCTACTCGCACGCAAAGTTGGCAAAATCGCTAAAAGTTGCCAAATCAACCGTTACAAATGTAATTAAAGTGTTTGGGAAACGTTTGTCGACAGCCAGAGGGTCTGGATCGGGGGGAAATCGAAAACCGGAAGCCGCTGAGACGACAAAGAGAGTTGCCGGTAGTTTCAAGCGAAACCCTAACCTATCTCTCCGAGATGCCGCAAATAAGCTGGGTGTATCGTCTATAACCGTGCATCGAGCCAAAAAACGAGCCGGACTATCGACTTACAAGAAGGTAGTGACTCCAAATCGCGATGATAAACAAAATACGACGGCCAAAGCGCGATCCCGGAGGCTGTACACGACGATGCTGACGAAGTTTGACTGCGTGTGTAATGGACGACGAAACCTACGTCAAAGCCGACTACAAGCAGCTTCCGGGACAGGAGTTTTATACGGCAAAGGAAGGGAAAGGTAGCAGATATTTTCAAGCACACGAAACTGTCAAAGTTCGCAAAGAAATATCTGGTTTGGCAAGCCATCTGTACCTGTGGCTTGAAAAGCAGCATTTTCATTGCTTCCGGGACTGTCAACCAAGAAATTTACGTGAAAGAGTGTTTGAATAAACGTCTGCTGCCTTTCCTGAAGAAACACGGTTGTTCCGAACTGTTTTGGCCGGATTTGGCATCTTGCCATTACGGTAAAAAGGCCATGGAGTGGTACGCCGCCAACAACGTGCAGGTGGTTGCCAAGGACAAGAACCCTCCCAACACGCCAGAGCTCCACTCAATTGAGAAATACTGGGCTATTGTCAAGCGGAACCTAAAGAAGACCAAAAAAACTGCTAAGGACGAGCAGCAGTTCAAGGCAAACTGGCTTTCTGCGGCGAAGAAGGTGGACAAGGTGGCTGTACAAAATCTGATGGCAGGGGTCAAGCGTAAGGCCCGGCAATTCGGATTTGGAAAAGCGGATGCCTAACTGAATATTTTTCCTGAATTTTATACTAATTGAACTTGAAAAAGAAATTTAATTTGATTTTTTAAATAAACGATTTCACCGATTTACACGCGTTTTTCCTTGACCAAATTTTGACCGTATCACCCTTTATTCAGGAAACAACTTCTAACGACTAGAATAATCGGTTCGATTAAAGTGCCACTGCACTATGGTCCAGATCACGAATTTACGAGGAAACATGCTCCCAGCGCCTAAACTTGAAACTTTACAGTAATGTTCTACAATATGGTTTGTATCATCAAGGCCCATTTTTGATGTTGATTAAAATTAGGGTGGTCCCCATTTTCACGGAAATACAAAAACTAACTTTTTTATTTGCAGAAATAGACGTTTACATCCTTTGGCAAAATTGTAGCGCAAAAAATTTCATTGAATTTTTATTAAGAAATTTTTTTTGTTCCTTAAAAATTGACCGATTTAGAGCAATTTTTTCTCATCAACTAGAGTGTACCATAAAAAATTGATTTTTTGCCCTTACTTTTATTTCTATTCCCACCGTAAAGTTGTGTTTGGACGAGTTTTAGAACTTTTCAAGACGCGTACTTTGGTATACAAATTTTGCCGCTAGCTTCAATAAATCAATAGTTATTGAAGTTTTCTTAAAAAATACGCCCTTTTTAAATGTTGATTTTTCATGATTGGGGCAATTACAAAAAAAAAATAAAGACGTCATTTGAAAGGACAATTTATATTGTTTAAACATATGTGAAAACTAGAGATATGTTATTTCTGTATCTTGAGAAATTACATTTGAATCTGGAATGGTTTAAGAAGAAAAACTTCAATAACTATTGATTGGTTAAAGTTAGTAGCAAAGTTAATATATCAAAATACGCGCCTTTAAAAGTTCTACAATTCGTTCGAACTCAACTAACGATGAAAATTGGAAATAAAAATGGACAGAAAATCTTTTTATGGCTCACCCTAAGTTGCTCTAAATCATCAATTATTAACCTTCAAAAAATGGTGGTGAAACTTGAAATAAAAACGTATTCAATTTTTTATGTTGATTTAAATTAGGGTGGTCCCCATTTTTACGGAAATGCAAAACTAGACCTTTTTATTTGCAGAAATAGACGTTTACATTCTTCTGCAAAATTGTAGCGCAAAAATTTCATAAAATTATTATTAAACTTTTTTTTTGTAGCTTGAAAAATTGACCGATTTAGAGCAACTTTTTCCCTCGTCAACTTAGGGTGAGCCATAAAAAAGTTATTCTGTCCTAACTTTTTTATTTCAATTTTCATCGTTAAGTTGTGTTTGGACGAGTTGTAGAACTTACAAAGGCGCGTGTTTTGATGTATTTAATTTGCCGTTAGATTCAACCAATCAATAGTTATTGAAGTTTATCTTCTTAAACCATCCCAGATTAAAATGTAATTTTCTCAAGATACAGAAATAAAATATCTCTAGTTTTCACATATGTTGAACGATATAAATTGTCCTTACAAATGGCGTCTTTAATTTTTTTTGTAATTGCCCCAATCATGAGAATCAACATATAAAAAGGGCGTATTTTTTTAAGAAAAACTTCAATAACTATTGATTTATTGAAGCTAGCGGCAAAATTTGTATACCAAAGTACGCGTCTTAAAAAGTTCTAAAACTCGTCCAAACACAACTCTACGGTGGGAATAAAAATAAAAAAGTAAGGGCAAAAAAATCAATTTTTTATGGTACACCCTAAGTTGATGAGAAAAAATTGCTCTAAATTCAATGAAATTTTTTGCGCTACAATTTTGCCAAAGGATGTAAACGTCTTTTTCTGCAAATAAAAAAGTAAGTTTTTGTATTTCCGTGAAAATGGGGACCACCCTAATTTTAATCAACATCAAAAATGGGCCTTGATGATACAAACCATATTGTAGAATATTACTTTGCTGTAAAGTTTCAAGTTTAGGCGCTGGGAGCATGTTTCCTCGTAAATTCGTGATCTGGACCATAGTGCACTGTTGCGACATATGAAAAGTATGCATTTAGAAATTATTAATTTTACCCAGACGTAATTTAAATTTTATTTACGTAAAAAAACGTAAGCAAATGGTCTAAAGGTCACTCTCATGCATCGGTATCACGGTACCAAAATTTATAATACATTTTGGTAGTGTGATGTTGTTCTAATATTATTCATTTGTTCTTATATTCATCATATGTTGAAAAATACAAATTAACTCAGTGAAGCGTCATTTCGTTGACTTCGAGTAGGATGAATGGCGAAGTGATGAGGTGAATATAGGAACATACTTTAAAGATATATTTGAAGGAACTCATCATAGCAGCCAATCAGGAGAATTTGTTGCAGGTGCCAAGCTTATTCAAATTCAAAAACAAAAAAATCCGTTTGATAGATAATATGAATGCACAGAACGACACACCTCGCCTTGCCAAATTAAACAACCTTGTATTTACAGTCAGGCTGTCAAGTTAATGTGAGTAATTTAATGTTACGCCACCTGATAACACTGATAACAGCAACTTTCTATCTATTCGAGCAGTCACGTTAGCTGAAAGTCACTTTCTTGGGTGAGGTTTAATTAGTAGAGATAGACATGCAATGCTGAAGCCGGATAGCTCATTTTCCGTATATTGTTTGCCACAGATTTACAATAAACCGCCATTCGCACAATGTCATAAACATACACATCCGGCCGTTTTGAGTCAGGATTGAGTCGTTTTTGACTCAGTTTCGTCGAATATCGACAAGTCAAAAACATTCCTTGAATAAGATGGATGTATTATAGAATTGCCGCTATGCAAATACCAACCAGATGTACACACTTTCGATGAAATTGAATCAAAAACGACTTAATTATGGGTCAAGTAGAGCGGCCAAACACGTTTGTAAATATTTAAACTCATAAAAATAATTGGCAGAACAATTCAAAAGCAAACACAATCAGGCAAACATCCAACTTTAATGATCGAAAATCGTCATTTACCTATCCGACCGAGCTCAGATCCTTCAGGTTGTTAGTCCAGTCCACATGCATATGCTGGCTGACAGCCTTCGTTGGTGGAAATCGAACATTACCATAAATGCCATCACATGTTAGATCATCGTTGACATCACTTCTGTAATCAAAATGGCAGAATCTTGTTGGTTTCGGGCATCACCAGCATCATCAGTCAGCAGCAGCAGCAACAGCAACAACAACAACAAGCATAACCTCCGGAGGGTCAGCGTGATCTATCTAAACAGCTCCAGTGCATATTTATCACGTCATCGGGGCGTTCGATTCGCCCACCGCAGTAGGCAAGTGACACTGCGCTTCAAACAAGTTTTGTCACTTTGAGCAAGGTGACGGCTGTATGCATTTGTGAATGTTAGAATTTTGAATTTTGAGGTATCGTTGCGTTTTCTATGGTTGTTTGTTAGCGCGGATTTTTTTTTAAATTTTAACAAATAATTAAAACAAATTCGCTTAATCTTCGCAAAATCACAGTCGTTTCAAATTCTTTTTTAATCTTTCTTCAGTTTTAGATTCGTTGTGAAGGGACACATGCCCAGCAACGACACCAAGCGGCAGAGTAATGTTGACATTAGTTAGTTCAAAATAATGTTCTTTAGTTTGGTAGAAATATTCGGTCTAATCGTTCACAAGAGCTGGCCTATCCAAATGAAATGTTTACATCGAATTTTAGTAAGAACGGGCCAGCAGCTCGGTCATTAACGCTTTCCTGTTGGAAAAATTCCTCGAACCGATATAATCAAACAGCGATATGGGATATGAAGCAAGCGTTCGTGGTGTATTTATTTGGAAGAAAAATGGGGGAAAGCAATAAGCCCAATCAAAACAAAATCGTAAAGAACCGATCGTGTGAAATGGTGAGTGGCTTTATGGCTAAATACTTGTTGCACGTCGGCACTCACTGACTTCACCAATACAAACTGACGGTAGGTGCGATGCGATGAGGTTCATGCCAGTGATGATGGCAATAGCTGTTGAGTGTACCCATGTCCGACGTCTTGCTTATGAATTTCAAAATTCGGATGCACATGCGCAACATTACTTCTAATCATTGAAACATGATTATAAACGGTTGCCTTTGGTGGGTTTGAGGTTTAACGCACATTGCAGCCGGGTTTTTGTACGTTGCAGAAAACCTACTGTTTAACCTCGCTGTTACATATATTATATTGTTTCGCGATTGCTTGTTCCGGAATACATATAGGGTTAGGTGAAAATTAACTGAGTAAACCGCAATTGGAGAACAGAAGGGTAGAATATTTCAATGTTTCATCGACGCACACTACTTTTGTGTCTAGATCAAAGAAGGCCAGGCAAGAATAGTGGGAGTTAGTAGGAAAACAATGAATTCGTGCACTTATTCATGTTGTCACTTCAAGAACATAGTGCACGAGGCAAATAACCATAATTGTTTTTCGAAATTTCAAAACGATTGAACCTGAAAATCTGGTAATGGAAATGTCATCGCTACACACAAAAAAAGTATCAACTTCTGCCGCTGTGCATGTTCACTTTCCACTTAATTGCCGCGAACACATCGTCCAATGATCTTTCGCTCATCTCTTCAAGATATTCGAGCGGGAATCCACGTTGTGTTGTAGTTTAAGTAGTGCATAACTGAGGTTTCCTTATATAATGATATTTACGGACAAGAATTGCGTAAACAGCCTTTCACAAATTCCAATATGCGATCATTTTTTAAAAATCCGCGTTATGGTCCTCCTCTGTGAGCAAGTTTAGCAGTTGTCGCAAGTTTGACAGGTGTCGCAAATGATGTCGATATGACCTATTGGAATCAACTTGGATCTAATCAGTTTTCCATCCGACAAGCAGGTTTAATCAGATGGGGTTGTTCCACTGCCGTTGCCATTTCGCTTCAGTTATCACTACGTTCGAGCCTTAAGGGGGGATATACAGTTATAACGAGAAAAAAACTCATTTTTGAAAAAAAAATTTCAAGGGGAAGTTTTTTTTTTCAAATCAATTGAAACCTTTTTACAATTATAAGTATATCCATGCAGTATACAAAAATATGTTTTCCAAATTTTTTTCAGCAAAATGGCGGCCGTTAGAATGCGTTGAAAAAGTCGTTGTATTTTACTTGTGCTGGCTTTCCTGGTCGCAGTTTTGATCTGAAACCTCTTAACTCAAAAAATTTATATTAATTAAATTTAAAATTACCATAAATGCCAGAAGGCGTCTTCGAAAAACAATGAAACGAAACACTTGGAGTTCGAATTTCGAAAAAAAGGGCTTCAGGAGCGTATTCTACGGTAAATTTACTAAATTTTTATGCAATAAAAAAATATTGAAATGTTTGGTCAATCTAACTGTATATCCCCCCTTAACGGGTGAGGAAAAACGGATACATTACAGCAACCCAAAGGGGAAAAAATCTTGAGGGGTCCTCTTCTACGAGGGGTCATTCTTCTACGTCGTCTGATCAGCCGAATATTTACGCTGCAAAGGATATGCTGATGTGTATTTGGAAGGAACAGACCGGTGGTATTTCTTATGAGCTGTCGAAACCATTATTAGGGTGCGATATTGAACTTAATTGATTCGATTGAGCTAAGCACTGCTTGAAATATGGCAACAACACGAGCAAAGAGTGCCAAAAAAATCCTTCCTGTAGTCCTTATCGACTCTTCGCGATCCCGCGGGGACGGATGCGCTTCCGAGGGGTTGCGGTTTACTCATTCGGCGCAATGTAGCTGAACCGAACGAACACATAAATAGAAGCAAATTTCTAACTAAATTTAGAATGATAATGACCAAAACCTGTCGAGCCCCATGTTGATTTTTGAATCCAAAACATAATGAAAAGTATGTGTCAAATTTAATAATTTTCAGTCTTTAGGCGCGACACATACTTTTCATTGGATTTGAATATGCAAACTATCTGTCGAGATAATATATACGTTGGAAGTGAAGCACAAATAAAATGACTCTATTATTTATGAAATATATGTGATCATAACATATAAAGGGTATAACTTTGCATTATTATATTGATTATTTGATTTTTTTATCCGGCAGACATTTCCGTCCGATTGAGCGGGTGTCCACGATGAAATTGCCACACACAAAATTGATTCGCAAAATTCGAGTTTTCATCCGATTGCCATCAAATTTTCAGGATTGAGAAATAACTATTAAACTTCATTTTACCATTTTACTCGTATTTTATTTACAGTCCATACGCAAATGCCCGCACCTTTGGCCTTAACCCCGGCCATAAGATTCTGCACAACCTGTGAATCAACCGTTTTTTGCATGTAAACCCATACTTTCTTCAGTTCCTCGACTGTCTTCACTACCTTAGGTCGTTTAAGAAGGTGCTGCTTCATAATCGCCCAGTACTTCTCGATGGGGCGGAGCTCCGGAGTGTTGGGAGGTTGAACATTTTCGGCACGAAATTGACCTTATTGTCCGCATACCACTTCAGCACGTCCTTGGAGTAGTGGCATGAGGCCAAATCCGGCCAGAAGATTGTTGGGACGTTGTGGGCCTTCAGGAGAGGAAGCAGCCGCTTCTGGAGGCACCTCTTTATGTACACCTGTCCGTTCATCGTGTCCTGGTCACGAAAGGTGCACTCCGCTTCCCGCACGTGCAGATGGCTTGCCAAACCAGGAATTTCTTCGCAAATTTGGACATCTTCTGAGTGCGGACATGCTCCGGAACGCTGAACTTATCCTTGGCCGTGAAAACAGGTTGCCGGGGATCTGTTCGAAGTCGGCCTTCACATATGTTTCGTCGTCCATGATGCAGCATTCAACTTTCGTCAGCATGTTGAGGTACAACTTCCTGGCACGGGTTTTGGCGGACTTGTTCTGCTTCTCGTCGCGATTAGGGGCCTTTTGTACCTTGAACGTTCGAAGCCCAGCCTTAGTTTTGGCGTTCTGGACAAAACTTCGGCTTAGGTGCAGCTTCTAGCCACATCCCGAACGGAGGCGTTCGGATTTCGGTTGAAGGCCCCAACTACGCGGTTGTGATTTTTGGTGCTGTACGGAATACTTTTTCCTTCACTTCTGGGCTTCCGATCGGTGGTCAACCGTTCCTCGAACCGCTTAATCACTCGCGACACCGTGGAATTCGCGATTCCCAACGTTTTAGCGATGGAACGATGCGAGAGATCCTTGTTCTCGTGATGAATGCGCAAGATTTTATCACGCACGAGCTGTTCTTTCGACTCCATTTCCGCGAGTTTCGATCACAGGACTTTAAAACTTGCAGGATGTAAATAATGCACTATGAACTAAATCCACCCAAAATTTTCATTAAATTCTACCCAACGGTTAAAAAGTTAGAGCAATTTCATAGTGTGGCAATTTCATCGTGGATCACCTCTTCATTACTTGTTCCGTGTGATGGCTCATGGCCTGGCTCGTTTACTCAGGGATGTACCAGTACATCGGTTCCAAGCTCGGTCCCAAGCTTAATGATTCGCCCTTGAGAAAGTAACTCACACGAACAAACTCTCAAATATTCTGTCAAAATAACACAGCGAATCAAAACAGAAGGAAAACTTCTAGTGTCGAAAAGCGCAAGAATGTTTTCTACGGTGTTCTTTGGACAAACGGGTTCTCAAACAGTTAACCAATTTAAATTCGCTAGTTTCATATTGATTGTTGCTTCTACAGTCAAGGTATTCGAGCTCTGCCAGAAAAATGGAAATAGTTGAGTGATTTTTTTTATAATAAAGTTACATTTCAGTAGACTTTAATCATAAGGGCTCAGGAAATACCAGCGTATCGGTCCCAAGCTTTGCTTATTCGCTCCTACACTGAACTCCAAACCCCAGTCTAAGATCGTCTCCAGTTATTCGATTGCGCCGATTAACGAATATCATTCTGTAAACCGGATGATCGTCTTATGGTTAGATCCGCATGAAGATCACTCATGTTTCGTATGACAATCAACCAAATTTAATATGATGTTTGTTTCGTAACTATGTAGAGCATTAGCGATTTATAAATAATTTAAAACAATTCAACGTCTTCAATTTTTTTCACTTTACATTTCCTCATCCGTTGAGCAAAGTTGCAACATAAAAATTGAAGGGGTCTGGAGATATTTTTACAAGAGTCCGTTAGTTCGTGCGGGTTTCGATGCTTTATTCGTGATGGTACCAGTTCTGATAGCGATTGATAGGTTTTTACCGAATGGTGTAAAATGTAATGTTTGTCATCCTCATTTCAAATGATTTGCGTTATAGGGCTTTTCCAATGCAATACGCATTCCACTTTGGGATGACGATTTTTCATGACAGTATGATCAAATTTGCTCCCGTTCGATTCACTTCTGCGTATTATTAGTTGTTCGAAATTGGAAGAATAATCATCTGGTTTCTAGAAAATCGTCCTCCGCCCGGCACGATCATTCGAAAGTGCGACTTGAATGTTTCGATATTAACCGACGGAGGATTCATTCGATAAAAGGAGGATGTTTGGATTCAGTGTAATAAAGTGATTCACGCCAACAGACCTCAAATATTCTGTCAAAATAACACGGCGCAACAAAACAAAAACAAAGACTCTTGTTTCAAAAGCGCACTATTGGCCCAGCTATAACGATATGACGTAACGGCGCGTTGCGGCAGCTTTGACAGTTAATCCATATATTTTATGTCAAAACTGCCGCACCGCGCCGTTGCGCTTCCATTGCAGCCCAGCCTTAACGTGTTGCAAAGTGTATTTCGACTAGGGGTCCCACAACAGTGCACCAATTTTTTACCGCTAGTTTCCAATTGATTGTTGATGCTCGCCAGCACTGTTGTGTTTCTATCTGTACTAAAGAATCACTCAAAAGTTTTATGAAGGCGCTGTAATACACGGAAGAGAATGAAACAGAGAGAATCTCTCATTGTTAGATTCGCCTTATTGAAATAAGAGATTCGCATAGACACTTGAAAGTACATACTGAACTCAGTTGCATTTCAACCGAGTTTTTAGCTGCCGTGAATCGGTAGTCTGTTCGCTTCAAAATAGAACAACCGAGTTCTAGTTAAAACTTGTAATTTCTCACAATCTGTCAAATTTACCGAAAACTTGAAGTTGACAAAAATAAATCGAGCAAAATAATAACCGAAAATCAGCAACAACGAACATCGGTTTACTCAATTACTGAACGCTGTAAAAAACCGACTGTGTACCGAATTTTTCAGCTGTTTGAAATTTCATCGAACAGATTGAGTATGTAGGCCTATGGAAAACATACAGAGGAATTATAGGATTAGTTTACTGTTTACTGGTATTAAATGCTTTAAACATATACCTTTATTCTGCTTGTTTCCACGCACCTTTACGTGTTGGTTTTCAGTAAACACATTACTGTTTTGATCCGTAAACTTTCAATGTAGCTGAACGATTTGTAAATGGCACTGGCATTCAGTATCTGTAGAAAAACTACAAGTTTTCAGTACTTCATTTAATAATTTTGCTGAGCATCTGTAATGGCAGTTTAAGCCAACGAATCCTGAGGGTTTGAGCTCTTTAGTGGAATACCTGTAATTAGAAATTAGAGAAAAATTAGTATTTTCGACGTATTTTTAGTATTTTTAGACGAAACATGCGCATCCGTCGAGATAAGCAAAGGTAGTTGAATTAAATGGAGAATACTAATTTTTCTAATTTCTAGTTAATTTATACGAGTAAAACGTAAAACCGCGGAGATTTGAAATCTTCACTGAGCCGTTCGGTGAAAATTGTGCCTGTCAAATCTTCGCCACTTTTACTAAATTTGCGGTAAGCAAGATAGAAAGGTTTTCTGAATAATGGCTGGTGAACGCATAACTTTTTTAGCATTTAATTGAATATGAATTGTATTAAGTTTTCTTCCCAAGGTTATTCATAGGTTATGAACTTAATTTTAAGATGGTAACAGCGCTCACATCGACTTGAATAATTCGAAAGAATTATATAACTCATTGTTTCGAAAAAGTTTCAAAATAAACGGCAATATACGAACAATTACGCTGCACTTTTTCTTTATCAGGCATTCTGATATTGAATCAGTCCACACATATTTATTGGCAAAATTCCATTTAAAATTTGATACACATGTCTACACATAAACAGAACCCTCTGAGAAACACATAATGATTATTTGAACACATAGGAAGTATATGTGGTTACCAGGGCTGGTAGCAAGTCACTTTTTAGTGACTCGGTCACTTTTTTCGAGGCGGTCACTTTAAAGTCCTTTTTATAAGGCCTTTTACTAAAGTCACTATTTTTAGTAATTAGTAGCACTTTTTCAACTTTTTTTGGGAAAAAAATGGGCGATAATGAATCATTCTACTTTCAGTGTGTAAAAAATGAAAGATAAAGTTTATTATATTATCTTATTTTTCGAGCAGTTTAATCTCAATATGCAGCGCTAGCAAAAAAAGAGAAAGCTTTTTTAATATTAGACTTTGCAGTTGTTTGTGCTGTCTTGTTCTCCCCACGGGAATCTATAAACAGCGCGCAGTAACGTCAAACATGACTTGCGGGCGATCATACAATCGGCGCGCGCGCGGTGCGGCAGTTTTTGACAGTTAATCCATATATTTGATGTCAAAACTGCCGCACCGCGCCGCTGCGTTCCCCATTATAGCTCGGCCTTTACTGCGCGCCGCGTTTTCGAAGATTTTTGTGGAGAGAACAAGACACGCACGAACTGACTGCAAAGCTCAATTTTTAGCTCGTCCGCGTCGTTTCAACGTTTTGTTCACAAACACATTCACAAAGCTTTGCAACAGAAAAAGTGTACTCAGCAGTGTTCGGATGCGTATCGCTCGCTCGTGGTTTCGCACAAAATAAGAAGTGAATTTCAAACTCGAAATCTGAAAATATTGTCTTTGCCATTTCCGGTCACGTATATTTTTCGTAAAAGGCAATGATTTTCTATGTTATTTTCGTGAACTAACTACTTACTAGTTGGCTTTAGACAAAAATGGGCAAGTGTGCATTTCTCGCATTGAATGGCTGAAGAAAACCGTTTCGAACGGCTGCCAAATTTCAGATTGGGAACGAAATCATGAACTAAAATTTTGCAAGCAGATGCATTTTTATACGAAGAATGTATGTTACCGTTTTTGAGCTTTGTAGGTTTTACGAAACCCTCCGAACGAAATGATTCAAAGAGTGCGGGAAATTGGACCCACCTCCAGTACATCTTCCGTTTATGTTTAAAACAAATTGGTCAGTGGCGTTTCGTGAGAAAATTAACTGGTTGTGCACTTTCTTTCGAACCCGGACATCAATTTTGACAACAATAGCTCCACAGTTACTCCTTTGACGAGTCTCTTGTGATATGCCACAAAAAGTACCTTGTCAATGTCCTGAAACAACAGAATAAATTGCAACAAGCCAGTGAGTAAAACTACTCTGTAGCAGACCACAAAAGTGCACAAAACAGACACTAACTCATCGGCAATCAAGTTATAGGAAAAACATCTACAAACGATCCACGTGTGGTATATACAGGATCTGATGCACCATTTGAAGTGCCCAGTCTGCGAGTATTAACGGAGTATTAAATCGATGAATTTGATAATATATGAAATATACAATTCAAGACTGTGCAGTGCACGAGGTGCACATATGGACGAGACGCCACCTGAAATTGATAGACAAAAACTATAGTCCCTAAATATTTATGGTTTGGTGCATTCAACTATCGAAGCCAAACGATCATGCCATTTTGCGGAAGATACAATTTGGGATATAATTAAGATTATTGAGTATTTATGAGATCATTCGCCTCAATCGAACGATCTGATTTGAATATAATAATTTTATCACACCGAAAAGATCTATCTGAGCCATTGGGTAAATTTGTTGGAAGTTATATGGAGACTATTGAGTGACTATAATAAAAACCACTCATGACAATCTTGTGTGAAATTCTTGGACACGCGTTGTATTTTGCACAAATCACGTAGAACGAGCTCGCTATTCGTACTCAGCATGAGTGTGGTTGCTCAACGGATCAAGGATGCTGATGAACCACCATACACAAATTAATTATTTCTTTCAAATCCATTTTTCATAGTCACTTTTAGTAACCTTTTGAAAAATTTGGTCACTTTTTAGTCCTTTTTTTTACAAATTAAAGTCACTATTTAGTCACTTTTTTCATCAACGTAGTCACTAAAATAACTATTTTTAACCTCTTTGGTTGCTACCAGAAACCAGAATACCATTTGTTGATCAAATTGCCAAAAATGATGAGTGGGACACATAGATATTATCATTGCTTTTTTTTATCAGTGTACGGCAGTTTCGATTTTCACGTATTGTTGGGTGACAGAGTCAGAACATGCAGTGAGACAAGATGACGGAAAATGGAATTACCCAAAAAATAGATTGTTTCAAACTAAATTTTTGGTTTTTTTTCTCCAAAAAAAACATCAGTTTGATTTAATCGCCACTTTTGTTGATTCAATCTAAAGTTTTTTTGTTTTCCTGGGTCAACGCAAACTGTGATTTGGTAATAAAAAACTCTTTTCAAAGTGGAAACAACAAAAATATTAGTTCAGAACAACCATAAATTGTGTTGTATTGTGGCAATATTTTTAGGTAGAAACAACCAGCCTGCCTGTTTGTTTCAAAACAAAATCGTTGGTTTAAAACAACAAAAAGGATTTATAAAATAACTAGGTTTTTAGTTTGGATGTCCAGTTTGTTGTTTCGAACGGGACTGTTTTTTCTCCGTGTAGGTTTGATAATGCTGGAATAAGGCATTCAGTGTACTTATAGAAAAAAATTATATTTTCTTCAATTTTTTAAGAATTGTAATTTATTTTACCGAACTTTTCAGCTGAATGAAATTTAACCGAACAGATTGATGTGTACCAAACTTCCGTATTACTTACTGGAGTTAAAGCTGGCCCACAATAGATACGTTCGTGTTCCGTTGACGTAAATTTGACAGAAAACCTGTGGAGAAAACTGCCAAATTCACGCAAACGCATCCGCAACGTATCAATTGTGGGGCTGCGCCATTACTGCAGTAATTTTGACAGTTGAGAGTTTACCACTTGTTTGACGATCGTTCAGTAAAAATAATTTAACTGAAACTGCTTACTGAACACTCAGTTGTTTGAACGTCAGTAATACCAGTGGCTGGATAGTCATGAAGAAAATGAATATATTTTTTGGCTCAGTAGCACTAGCGCACCGGTCCCAAGCTTAATGATCGCCACTAATAACGTAACTCGCACCACAGCACAATCTCAAATATTGTGTCAAAATAACATAGCGAACCAAAACAACAATAAAGATACTAGTACCCAAAGGTACCGAAAAGCGCAAGAATTATTGCAAAGGTGCAGACTGCAAGATATACTGACCTAGGGTTCTACAACAGTGAACCAATTTCGAATCGCTAGTTGCATATTGATTGTTGGTAATACGTTTACTCACTCCAGTATAAAACCTGATGAGGCGAGTTGGGCTAACGTTGGCCCTAGTCAGTCAACAGTGACAACGTCAAAACAAATAAAAACTTGATGTGCACGTAGACTTAAGGCTGATTACTACATTGTTGTTGCCGATCATAGAATGAATTCCTCGTAATTACGAGGTGCAAATTACAAATTTCGATTATTAATTACACTTTCGTGCATACCAGAAACAATGAAAGAGTTCGCAGGCATATTTCAAAAACAATTGGGTTGTTTTCTTGTATAATTTTTGGCATAGGTTGTCGAAAATAAGTAAATTCCCCTAAATAACTATTATAGATGTTTTAAAACCAACTCATTTGAACTGAATTTAACGAAAAATCTTTTCTTTATTTTCGACAGATTTTATACTGCAGCAATGGGTAACGTCCTGTGGTCCATCATTTGGCTGATCATAATGATCGTCGTCGGTTTCTGGGTGGCCTTCTTCTGTGCCGGTTGGTACGTGCTGGTCTATCCACTGACAGTTTGCATACCGGATGTGTCGGTAAGCTGACCTATTCAATTCTATATTCCTAAAGTTCAGCTCTAACCGTGAACCAATTCTCACCATTTTAGGCGGTGTCCGACTTCCTCCTTCTGGGCGCACAGTTTGTGCACTACTGTGCGAAGAATCTAGTGGAAGGCAAGGCATTATTCTAGGATAACCCTACCCGTTAACGTACCGTCTACGATTTACACCGTTCTGAATCGTTATTTTTTTTTAATATTAATAATAATTTTTATACGCGCGCGCGCATATTTACTGCGAAGAAGATTTTTTAATATTTTCATCCGAGGGATAATCAACAAACCGTGCAACATCAAGTGCAAATAGTAGTACCATCGATTTTTACTAAACGAATGAAACCACAACAATGTTCATCGATCGTAAAGCTTTAACACTCATAAAATAGAAGCTCTAGTTTTATGAATAACGATAATCCAAATGACTTTGATTTCAATTGAGAGATAATCCGATGAAGCGCCACGCTCCTCTGGCTACTGACCCCTTCCGGTGTGTCAAACAGGAATGAAAAATAGACTTTCAGAAGCTCCTGTGCATCCCGGATATGCGCATAAAATCAATTAAAAATTTGCCAAAACTCGTCCTGTTCCGTTTCGATCCGATGAACCTCCCCTGCGGTAATTATTCCGTCCGAACCACTACCATGCTCGTGCAGTTGTCCGGGGTCCTATGCCAGAGCAATTCCGATATGATGAGTATGAGATGAGCAACGCTCTCGGTGTACTTTATATGTATTCCACCGCCCACCCCTCCGTAATGTATTCAAAATAATTAAAATTCATCACTATGCTAAATTTATTTCACTCACTTTGGTGAAGTTTTATGCATAAATTATATTAGATATGCTGAGAATGGATGTTTGTTGCGTTTGCCATTTCTACAGCAGCAGCAACACAGTGCGGAAGAGCCAACCACCTCCCGTACCCCTTCAAGGGAGCCTGCTGAGCGTCGAATGCCGGGAAGTTGTTGCTTTGATGTTGCCCCATTCCCGGCTGTATTAAGAACCACAACTGGTTCGGGAGCTATAGGTGCCGATGTTACAAAAACACACTGGCTTGCTTCCGATGTTGTCCTGGGCTAGACGTTCAACGGCGACAGTCACCCCGCTCCCCACCCATAACTGAGAGTTATTCAAAATTGATTCGATTTCGAACCAAATATTTAAAAATGTGGTGTCCAACGAGAGATATTTCAATCTTAGCCTGAGTTAAATTTAGATGGTTCGTTTGTCTTTTTGGAATCTAATTCTCACCGTCGTGCATCCAAAAGATCTGTTAATATATATCAAAAGTCTTTTAAAATATTGCGCACCCTAAGCTTGGACTAGAATCTCAAGGGGCCAATCACGTATTCCAGCCCACGTGAGCGGTATGATAGGCATTTGCTCTCGGATTCGGAATATTTGAAGCTTGCGAAAAACTCAATCCTACGAAACTTTGTCAAACTTCCATAAAGTTGTTCATTTCAGATTTAGCCAGGATTCGGAAGCTGCCATCGAAGGGTTGCATATTTTCTCTCTGACGGCAGTCAAGCATGCCAATGGAAGAGTCGAATGATTCAACCCAATATCTAATAGGAAGAGGGGATTTGATGGGAGTAGAAAAATCAGTTGTAAAGGGTGATACGGTCAAAATTTGGTCAAGGGAAAACGCGTGTAAATCGTTGAAATCGTTTATTTAAAAAATCAAATTAAATTGCTTTTTCAAGTTCAATTAGTGTAAAATGCAGGAAAAAATTCAGTTAGGCTTCCGCTTTTCCAAATCCGAATTGCCGGGCCTTACGCTTGACCCCTGCCATCAGATTTTGTACAGCCACCTTGTCCACCTTCTTCGCCGCAGAAAGCCAGTTTGCCTTGAACTGCTGCTCGTCCTTAGCAGTTTTTTTGGTCTTCTTTAGGTTCCGCTTGACAATAGCCCAGTATTTCTCAATTGGGCGGAGCTCTGGCGTGCTGGGAGGGTTCTTGTCCTTGGGAACCACCTGCACGTTGTTGGCGGCGTACCACTCCATGGCCTTTTTACCGTAATGGCAAGATGCCAAATCCGGCCAAAACAGTACGGAACAACCGTAGTTTCTTCAGGAAAGGCAGCAGACGTTTATTCAAACACTCTTTCACGTAAATTTCTTGGTTGACAGTCCCGGAAGCTATGAAAATGCTGCTTTTCGAAGCCACAGGTACAGGTGGCTTGCCAAACCAGATATTTCTTTGCGAACTTTGACAGTTTCGTGTGCTTGAAAATATCTGCTACCTTTCCCCTTCCTTTTGCCGTATAAAACTCCTGTCCCGGAAGCTGCTTGTAGTCGGCTTTGACGTAGGTTTCGTCGTCCATTACCACGCAGTCAAACTTCGTCAGCATCGTCGTGTACAGCCTCCGGGATCGCGCGTTGGCCGTCGTATTTTGTTTATCATCGCGATGTGGAGTCACTACCTTCTTGTAAGTCGATAGTCCGGCTCGTTTTTGGCTCGATGCACGGTACACGATACACCCAGCTTATTTGCGGCATCTCGGAGGATAGGTTAGGGTTTCGCTTGAAACTACCGGCAACTCTCTTTGTCCATCTCAGCGGCTTCCGGTTTTCGATTTCCCCCGATCCAGACTTTCTGGCTGTCGACAAACGTTCCCCAAACACTTTAATTATATTTGTAACGGTTGATTTGGCAACTTTTAGCGATTTTGCCAACTTTGCGTGCGAGTAGCTCGGATTTTCGCGATGCGCGAGCAAAATTTTGATACGCTGCTCTTCTTGCTTGGACGGCATTTTGACAACTGAATAGTGAATTCCAAAATCAAAATAGGAGCAACATTTTACACACACACACCTTCAAAATGAGGGGTGTTCAGGTTTTTTAAATGCAAAATTGAAAGAAATACGTCAAGTGGATATTGACCAAATTTTGACCGTATCGCCCTTTACATCAGTGGGTGTAAAGTTGTTCATCAGTACCCAGAACATGGCTGCTCTCAATTTGGTAATCTGCGCCCTAGTTGTCTTTGGCTTCCCTATTAGATGGGTCGTGTCGCATGGAACTCGCAACATATTGGTGTCGCTTGGGAAAGTTTAAACGTAAAGTTTTGGGTTGAACTCATGAATAATGTTAATTAGACCGAAAAATTACTAACGAGTACGCAAACTCGGTTGAAAAATTGTTCAGCAACTAAACGAGCCTTCGCAATAGTTAAGACCTAAGATAGTTAAGACCTTCAGTTCTATTTTCGTTTACGAATTAAGGCATGGCACACTTATATCGAATTCATTTTTGAACCTGAAATTATTGTCAGTGCAAAGCTCAATCCGATACGAGTTACAAATAAACCAATATTGATACGCGATCCAGATTGGAACTGAATAAACCACAAATTTGCTCTTAGTTATGTGACAAACTATTATGGTTATTACAGCTCTCCTAGAGAACGTCTTCTGAGACTTTTGACGTCTATTTGTTGACAATAACAGTAATAATATCAGTGTATTTTTTCACACCTCAGATTTGCCCTTGTGTTCAGAAATTCGTGTGTGAGAAAAAAAGACGGAGAACACGACGGTTATTGCTATCACTAATTCTCATGGTCAAAAGTGAGGTTAGTTTTTTCCGTGCAATAGTCTATGGAGACAGGTAATGAATCCATAGTAAGCTATTCTCGTACATTTGGACTACACTCAGGAAAATAAACATATGAATTTCATAAAGTTCAACTTATGAACGATGCTTTGGAATTTCATAAGGCTGATTTATGAATGGATTTTGTTCGACACGACGTTGTTCTTGTACGCCTATAGGCTTTCTTGATTAAAAATGTTGATATATATTAGTGGGCAAGTAACTGTGCCAATAATAGGCCAATAACGTCAATGTTCAAGGTTAAAATCCAGGTTTCTCTGGCAAATAATCATAATGCAATCTTATGAAATTCGAAAGTTTATTTCGCTGAGTGTAAGTTAGTCACAAAGTTTTGAAAGCGACATCTATGGCGCAGAAGAATTACCAAAATTTCGACTAAGACGAAATCCACGCTCAGGGCCCTGTAGCATAATGGGAATTTTACTAATAATATTAGTCTTGTGGCTTGTAACTTGAAAATTTCCGTTGTATAATAAACCTACTAGTAAAAATCTACAAGACAAATATTACAAGATGTTTATTCTAATATTATCAGTTGAGTTTACAAGTGCCTGTTGCATAATTAAATTACAAGAACAAACTATTAGCTCTGGTTTGTACTTTTGTATACAAATCTGAATCGTACCATAATTTTATCTACAAGTTCATTTAAATTCTTGTACAAGCTGCCAAAATGTACCGATTCAACGTTTTGAGCGACACAGAGGATGAAAAAAGTGGATTGCCAAATATCCGAAGATATCGGAGGGTGAAATATTACGCACCACGAATCAATTTCACCTTCCAATATGAAGCTGATTTTTATGAAGCTTTTCGGATGACTCCAGCGACAGCAGAAGATGTACTTCGAATTATTGGTCCTGACATCCAACTTTCTAATCGTGGAGGAGCACTAGAGCTTCACCAACAATTGTGCACCACATTACATTGGCTCGGCCAAGGAAGTCAATACCACGCTACCGGGCTAAGTCACGGGATCCACAAAACAACTGTGGGAAGGACAATCCATCGCGTTGTGTACGCAATCAACAGGAGATTGTTCCTGCGTAAAGTTTGTTGACCTTCCAACATTTCAGAAGTGGTAGAGCAATTCTATAGAAAGGCAAACTTCCCAAGCGTGATTGGGAAAGATTCTCATTCCATCAATTGTACGGTTTTTTTGTAGTCCAAACCTCGAGTTTTTCTATGTTAGCGCTAATTGGCCAGGAAGAGTCCATGATGCAAGAGTTCTGCGTAGGAGTAGTTTGTTTCGGCGTATGGAGGAAGAAAACCTTTTTCCTAATGGAGTCATATTAGGAGATTCAGCTTATCCTTTGGAGGTATGGTTAGTGAGGCCACTTAACAATGATCCAACAAGCGAGGGTGAGCGTAGATACAACAGCAGATTAAAATCCATAAGACAAACTGTAGAGCGGTGACTGGGAGTTATCAAGGAAAAATTTCCATGCTTGAACCACCTAAGAGTCAATCCTTATTTTGCTTGCCAAATAGTAAAATGTTGTGCGACATTATGCAACATATCCCGGGAAAATGAGGAGAACAACCTTGATTTCGACAACCTGCCGTTACAAAATGAGGATGAGAATTCCGGGCATTGTCTCGTTTTTCCTAAATTGTTAAAATATTTTTTTCCCTTCCAATCATTAACGAATAATCACAAATACATACCATCGACATTTTGCGGACATATGGCCACCAAACGTCACGAACATACAACGGTTCTTTTCCGCTTGGCAGAGCTCTAATTGACTTGGCATATTCACCAATGATTATCCATACCTTATTTCTCATCTTCTTCGTTAGTGTGGTTGAAAATGGCCCAAACAACACATCTTTTTGTTCGCGAATTGAGTCGAGAACGCAAAGCTTCAACTTTCTCTGATCCTCACGTTTGTTTGCTTTTTTCGCAGACATTTTACGGACAATTTTCCCAGCTTTCGTCGGACGACGTTCGAGTTGGACGTGGACTCGCTATTGAACTTTGACAGATGAATGAACCGAAGTGACTTGTAATTTCAGTGTTGCCAATAATACAAGTACTAATATTATTAGCCAAAAAATGAATTATTATGCAACGCAAAATATTAGCACTTGAAGATTTGAAACTTGTAGCTTGTAGCTTGTAGCTAATATTATTAGGCTGATTATGCTACAGGGCGCAGGACATCCAAAAAGTGCAGGATATGGTTTTGAAAGATCATCGATCGACTGTGGATGTGATAGCTGATACCATTGGCATCTCGCATGGAACAACCTGGCATATTATGGCTGAAGTTTTGGGTTTCAATAAACTGTGTTCAGAATGCGTGCCGCACTTACTAACTATGCAACAAAGACACGTTCGAATGCGACTTTCTGAGCAACATTTAGAGCGATTGCGAAAGGATAAAAAGAATTTTCATCGTTAATTCATCACAATGTGTTAGGTGCAATCTCAGCACACCGAACAAAATTCGAATCTTGTTGCCATAGCAACGAAGTATGATGATCACAAAATAAATATACTCGGCCTCTTTCAGGCCGTGAACTTTGTAGAGTAAAGACGTAGAATAAAAAGCTCCAAGTGGTTTTCCAAATAGACACGTTTTTCTCTTGTTCCGACTGATCCCGAAACACAACAATTTAAGCGATGAGGTAAAAAGGGTAAAAGTGTAGAAGACCACTCAACGAGTTGTAGCAGAAGTGGAAAGGATCATGCAGTAAGCGATCCTGAAGATGCCTCAACTGCTCCAACGATTGGCCACGCCGATGCCAGTCAACCAGTAAAAAGTTCTCGAGTCACTTTTCACGAACATCAGTGAGTTCTCAAGTTCTACGATGAGTTTCAAAATGGTTTGCACGTTATACGGATATTTTCGACAACTACGCTCGGAACCTCGAAGACGCGGCCAAGGTACGTCTTCTTCTGCGGAACGGTGATCTGCAAGGAGACCTGGCCAAAGCTTGGTAAACCGGAAACTACGCCGCCATCTATCGAAGCACTCAATCGTCTCCAATCGTTTGGAATCATCTCACCAGTCGATTTTTCGGAGTGGGCCGCTCCGATTGTCGCTGTTTGCAAACCCAACGGACAGATTCGCATTTGTGCGGACTATTCGACAGGTCTCAACGATGCAATAGAAGCGAACAACTATCACCGGTAGCCGAGATTTTAGCATAACCGACCTGTCTATCGCTTACCAGCAGGTCGAGGTGGACGACGATTCGAAGAAACTACTTACCATCAATACGCACAAGCGGCTGTTCAAATTAAACCGTCTAGCTCCAGGAGTCGAATCTGCTTCACGAACACTTCAACGACTGATCGACGGAATGATTGCCGATATCCCTGGCATTCGTTCTTTCATCGACGACGTCATCGTTTTGGGTCCTACTTGGGAGGTACACACAGCGTTACTTAAGATGCTCAAGTCCTCGCGCCACTCAAGTCCTCGCATCAGATTAGCCATACAACTGGTTCGGCTGGAGCAGGGGGGAGATGTCAGGTGCAATCGCAGCACACTGAACAAAATTCGAATCTTGTTGTCATAGCAACTTGCGCGTTGCATAACTATACTCGGCCTTTTTCAGGCCTTGAACTTTGTAGAGTAAAGACACGTTTTTCTCTTCTCGACACTATGGATGAGATTTGGTTCAACTATCATGATCCTGAATTAAAACAAGAGGCCAAGGAGTGGTGTGAACCAGGCACTTCGGCTCCGAAATGAGTTCCTGTTCAGAAATCGTCCAAGAAGGTGTTAGCGTCAGTTTTTTTTAGATGAAAAGGTATTTTATTGATAGATTATCTCCAAACTGGTTAGACTAGCAACTCTGATTATTATTGTGACATTTTGGACCAGTTGTATGAAAAAAGTTGTGAAAAAAGACCGGAAAAAAAAAATATAATTTTTCATTAACGCAAGGCACCTGCTCACACAGCTCGAAAAACCATCGTGAAAATCAGTGAATTGAGGTATGAATTGTTGCAGCATCCACCCATTACGCTCCCTCTGACTTCTGGCTGTTTTCACACCTCAAAAAAAATCCTGAGTGGAAAGCATTTTTCATCAAACGAAGAGGTTATAGCCGTTGAAGAGGAGTATTTTGCAGGCCTTCCAGTCTCGAAGATCGTTAGACCAAGTATATTGATCTTATTGGGGACTATACTGAGCAGTAAAAGTTTTGGCTAACCTGGTACGCATGTGCGCATGTATAACTAAAAATAAGAATTTCCAAGAAGACCTTAACAAGAAGACTTGTTTATAGAAAGGAAAACTGTTTTTTTCTTTCTTTATTAGGCATTTCTCTGTGAGCAACATTAAGCCGAGATTCAAGTTATAATAGTTTCTGTAAAATATATTATATCTAGAATTGTTAGTTTGGGGCTCCGATTTCCCGGGATTAGTTCCTGTCAAAACTAGAGCTGAATCTTCATAATAAATTCATATAACATATTCATCAATTGGATATCCACGATTGCGATTGTCAGAAACGGGAGACAACCAGGGATGTTGCTCGGGACTTGACGATTCGTACCTGCCGACGTGGGCGACGAACCACGGTATCAGGTGGCGATCAAGGCGTTCCGCAGCATTTTTGATGGTCGGCAGGCAACCAGGAATGTTGCACCGGACGGTTGGTTCTTTGATGCTTCTTGCTACTAAGAAAAAGGGCTACGAAAATTGCAACGGAGTTCTTCCGTCGGGGGAAGGGGGATTTGAGGACTTCAGAGGGTTAATTTAGCTTGGGGTTTTGTATCTTTATTCTTTCAATGTTGTACATGCAATGAATTTTCCACTTGTTTGTTTCGCAACGGCCACCTACGCTCGCTCGTTCGTTCCGTTGCTAACACACCGAGAATATCACGAACGGGTTGAGCTGCTATCCCAGCGAGAATATTTATCCGATCTTCTGTAAAATACTGGCATGCCACACGAGAAAATCAATTATGGCGTATCCTTTACCATAATTACACAGGTTAGAATCGACGATGTTTATTCTGAAAAGATGACCATTTAGTATATAATGATTTGAAATCAAACGAGACATAGTTTTAATAATCTGTCGCGGTACATTCGTATCGGTAAACCATGGCTTTAAATTGGCAGATGGAAGAATACTGTATGAGTATTCACTATCAAGATCGCTTGCAGACCATCCCCGCTGGCACGCCTCGATTACCCTTCTACGAATAATCGGAAAAAAGTCAACTGTTTCAAGCTCCCTTACGAAATCTCCATTTTGTTCGCAACCTCTTTTCGATAATTGGTCTGCCATCTCATTTTCATAAATACTAGAATGAGATGGCACCCAGAGAAAACTCACAATGTAATTGTGCATTGAAAGATGTGCATTGGCATTTTTAATGTACAACACTGTTTGTTCTACTTAATATTTTATTATTTATAAGAGCCTCGAGAACACTTAAACTATACTACCATATGAAATACTTTCCTGAAGGGCAGTCTCTTAAAAATCGCTTGTGAATGGACGTATCCACTGAAACTGGGCACATTGCAGAGGAAGGATCGTAATCACAATATTTCATCATAGCCATCGAAAATGTGAGACAATCTCAGTATGATGTGAGAAATTTCGACTGCGAATTCTTTTCGAAAAGTGAGTTTAACCCTTTTAGAACATTTGAAGACGAAATGTGGCAATCGACAAGATATCTGTAGTTCAGCTCATAGAATCTCACTCTCAGAGATATAACTTCAACGATTTTCGTGTGGGTTGACGTCATCAGCCCCAGACAGGTCCCTAAACATCTGAACTGGATACGTTCAAGCTTGATGAAATGTGGATTAGCCGTCATACAAAAAACAAACCGAGAGAATTGTTATTCTGTACAATCTAATCACATCGGATAGTTTTGCTCTCCATCCAGTGCTTGAGATTGTTCGTAAAAAATTTTTCTTCTCTATCACTTGCGCACAAGACAATATCCCTCCAGAAGAACTTTCCAAGTACACCTTGAATCAAACTGCATTCCGAGGTAGCTTAATCTGAAGGATTGATCGATTAAACGGATATATAAAGTTAATTTTATGGATGATG
This sequence comes from Aedes japonicus, assembly GCA_034211315.2. Taxonomy (NCBI): domain Eukaryota; kingdom Metazoa; phylum Arthropoda; class Insecta; order Diptera; family Culicidae; genus Aedes; species Aedes japonicus. The sequence goes on from JASCZW010003622.1 coordinate 49,952, forward strand.
GAGATCGTTTCCTCGAAAAAACAACCAGCTCAGTCTTTGGCATGGAGAAATCAAACCCTATTTTAAGGAGTGTATCGAAAAGTAGTTATAAACTTCCAAATAATAAAATAGGCATGAAAACATGGTTAAAATTAACATACTATTTCAGTTTATTATAGCTTAACATGTTTACAAAAGATCCAAACGGAAAAACTAGTCATCATGTTCATTTCTGTAGAATGCCCGTACCTTTGACTTGACACCTGCCATCAAATTCTGCACAGTGACCTTTGTGCACTTCCTGGATGCCGCTGCCCAATTTTTCTTAAAATCGGTCATGTTTTGGGACACTGTACCATCCTTCTTAAATATACGCTTGACTATTGCCCAATAGCGTTCGATCGGTCGCAACTGGGGACAGTTTGGTGGGTTGATGTCTTTTTCTACGAACTTGATGTTATTCTCCGTCAGCCACTGTAGAGTGGTTTTGGCGTAATGTGCCGATGCCAAATCTGGCCAGAAGAGAGGAGGGGACTGGTGCTTTCTATACAATGGTAGCAACCTGTTCTTCAAACATTCCTTTTGATAAATCTCAGCATTTATAGTTCCTTTTGTATAGAAAATTGAAGAACGCAAGCCACATGTGCAAATAACTTGCCAAATGAGCATCTTCTGACCGAATTTCTCCATCGCAACAGTCGTATCTGCGGTTGTCACACGTTCCCCAACAGATTTAGTATAAAACTGCGGCCCCGGTAGCGTTCTTGAATCTTCTTTAACGTATGTTTCGTCATCCATCAAAATGCACTGGTCGACATTGTCCAAAATGCAGCTGTACAGCTTTCGAGCCCTGGTTTTGGCACGAGACTTTTGTTCCGGAGTTTGTTTGGGCACTTTCTGCTTTTTGTACGTCTTCAAGTCATTCCTGCGCTTGATTCGTTGAATCATTCCGATGCTGGTCCTGAACTTCTTGGCTAGATCGCGAGTAGAGGCAGATTTGTTCCGTTGAATATAATCCACAACTTTTTGGTCCAAATCGGGGTTGCTGGAGCCGGGTTTCCGGCCACTTCTTGGTAAATCCTTGAGGGAGCACTCCTTACCAAACTTTTCGATGATGCGTTTTACACTTGCCGGGTGAACATTTACTCTTTTCGCAATCTGGTTGTAAGTAACACCCTTTTCGGTGCACCAAGTGTGCAGAATTTTCTTTTTAGTCTCAAATTCAATTCGCGACATTTTGAATACAACTTTATCAACGGAAATGAATGAACCGAATAATCATTTTTGACATGTAAACAAAGCAAATGGCGCTTACACGCTAAAAATATATACAGTAGTTTATGCGTAGCAACGCATCGAATGTTTATAACTACTTTTCGATACACTCCTTATTGCCACAAAACCATAGTACACTATCACCAGGAAACTGAACTAGTACACATCCAGACGAAACGCATTCATTGATGTCACTAGTGTAAATGTTAAAAAGCAAATGACACAATATAGAACCGCAGAGTCTAATGCTAACACGTCCGAACGCAATTTAGCTCATTATCAAAGAAAAATTTCATAATTTTTGCTGACAACAGATGGTACAAAAATGAAAATAATTGTACAGGGACTCCAATTCCACGTAATTTCTGATACATACTGTTAAAAAGGATTTTCAGGACTGAGTCATATGCTCCAAGATATCCAAGAATACAGCTGTGAATTCTTCTTTGGACTCAAAAGCTTGTTGAACATGGCATGCTAATTGAACATGTCAATCTCGAGTAGGGGAGAACAGTACAAAATACACTGGTGGGGTAGAATGACTCACTCAATAAATATGCTCAAATTCTCAACGCTATAGCTTTTATGGAATGATACTTTGTCAATCTTTACATTAAACAGCATAACTCATAATTTCGTAGTACAATAAGGCACTAAATACACCAAAATTTGATCAAAATTGATGAAATTGTCATGACTGTACCTCACATGTAAATAATAGTGTTTTTAAAATAAGCTTTCGCCATGCGTTAATATCCATGGTTTATAATAAATTCACTTCCCATGTACAACATACCAAAACTTCAAGATAGTACCAAAACTTCATTATAATGTCATATATTTTCAGAATATTTAGACAAAACTCTGTAAAACTAAAACTGGGGCAACAGTGGATGTTTTGTAAACTATGTAAAACTAAAACATACCCAGTGGAGCGGTTAAGTGTGGGAAGCCAACGTTGGGTATAATCATGTTAACCTACCGTTGGGTATAAATATCTTATATCTGGTAAAATTCTCCCCAAAAGTAATAAACCCAATGGTAGGTAAACATAATTATACCCAACGTTGACTTCTTATCCTTATCTGTTCCGTTGGGTACTTTTTTCTAAGCGTGTATATAATGTTGGCGTTGGCATCATGTTGCAACGTTTTGCTACTTTATTCTAATCCCATTCGCTGCTTGACTACCAAATAGAGCTAAATAGATGTGGCGATATGTTGCAACTTTCTCACTTTAATGGAGAACACCAATGCCCTATTAGACTCATATAACGCGCGACCTTTTCCTGCTTTAGGAATACCCACAACTTACACCTCTTTTCAAGAATCGGGAATGCTTGAATTCTAAAATATCCAGTTAAATGATCTGAGAAGAAGAGACTTGGCAGAAAAGGGTAGATTCTTTATCAAGGTGAACGTTATCGCATCTATCCCCGGCGAAGAGTTGTTGCACGTAGCTATCGAATGTTCCATTTCATTCATGGTGTAGCAGCGTTGGAAACATCATTTTCATAAAACTTTCACGCTTTACTCAGTGCAATGATATAGGTATCACCGAGGAACTTCACACTCAAAGTTCTCGAACGAACTACAATGCAAAGTTCATGTCAGCGCAGAGAGAGGAAACGTTTCAGTTCTCATCGCAAAAGATCCTTTGTTTCTCCATCTCACAACAACGTTTCACTCGTATTCGAGATCCGATCCAACCAAATATCTCCTCAGCGTTGTTTTTTTTCTCTAGCGAGTACATATATGTAGGCAATGTTCACGTGAGTTGTGATGTTTGTTTTTTAAGTATTGTGCCGCCGCAAAAGTCGAGTGTTGGAAACTTCTGCTGGAATGGCGTGACGCATTGAGGACAAATACAACCCAACCTCCCCGGCCACACAGTCATCATGCGGGATGTTATTTGTGCGAGATATCTTTCTGTCTAGATTTCATTTCCATGAAATGCGCAAATTGCTTTTCAAAAAAAGATCTGATTTTATTCGTATCCTCGCGTCGGTGACTCGAGTAGAAAAAGTTCGCAATGTTTCATTCTCTCATCCCAGAAAGTTCACTCAAGAAACGTTGGCGTGTGAAACTAGCAACGGGAAGTTCCCAAGTGAAAAGGTAGCGCACGATGAACTGATATTTTTTGTGAGAATTCCATCACTGTGGTGAAGTGTTGAATCAAACACGTTTCAGATGATGAAGTGCTACAGTATTGTCAGAAAACTTCTGGAATCCTAGATGGTTTGAGTTTCGTTTCTTCTAATTTTTCTTCTAATATCTAGAAACTTCTGGATCCAAGCTGCATCATATTCGTCCACATTCAAAGGTGGAGGTTCATAGTTTCTTAACTTGCGTGCTGTCTTCCAAAGATCTGACATGTCTGTGCCTCTCTAGACAAGCTTTCGATCTAATTTCTCCAGAAATCATGTGTTTTTTTGGTTTTAAACAATCTCTAACTTTTGGCCTATAACTGTCTGTGTCTTAAATATTGCTCTATCAAACCATGTTTCCGGAAATCTCTTAGTTCTTCAGATCTTAGCTTCACCACTGCAAAACATTCACTGTCTCTTCAAATAGTCGGAGGCTTACGAACAGTCGAATCCTTTGGGATAGCTTTTTTTCTGTGCACAATAGGCCCCACTATCAATCCAGTAAGGAAGTCGTGGATATCCGATTCTGGCATCTCACAATGGTTTGTGGGATTTGAGACAGCATACACACTTAGAAAAAATCGTGTAAATTTATGACTGAAAGAATGCACATAAATGGAGCGGCCTTTATGATTTAATAATCTGTTGCATGAAAAATTACATCAATCAAATTAAATTTTGCGTGTAACCCTATTTAGACGCATATCAAGTTGATGTAATATTTAAAGTCGATGTAAACGTTCGTTAGTTAAAAATTATACTTGAAACGAATTTCCAACGAAAAGAAATCATGGAGAAATGAATTTCCAGGATTGTTAATTTTGACCGCAGCGTTTTAATCAGGGAGTACTATTACATGTATTTGGTATGCGCTACTGTAATAAAGATTAATTTTCCTTTTTTGCTCTGCGGAAACTATATTAAAAGAAAATAGATCATAGTTTTGGCCTCGATGCGTGACAACAATATCATATCTGATGATTGATCTACATCTGGCAACCAGCAGCGGCTTATTAGTGTGCAACTAATAACCGATTTAAACATGTGTGATTTACTGCCGCAGGAAGCCTAAGAAGTTTTACACGTCGATGGTTGCCTAGAGTAGAAATACAACTGAAGTGCAGATGATGCGTAAAAGGGAGGAGTGGCTCTTTCAGTTTACATGGATGGTCTTGTAATTTTAAAGGACAATGGTGAGCAACCAATATAATTTCTGAAGGTCGTGTAATATTATGTTATTATGATGGATTTGTATTATTTTTCATAACGGAATTTGAAATACCCTTTATTGAACATAAAGATGCAGCAGCAAACCATTACGTCGACTTAAATTGTGTGCTATTTTCAAAATGCTTGTCTTGTAGTTTCCATAATTTTTTAGTGTGTAGATATATATACGTATTCCAATCAATTTGGTTTAAAGGGTGTTTCGGTCAAAATTTGATCGACTTAAACTTGACGCATTTCCTTTCATCGTGCATTAAAATTTTTTGCAAACCACTCATTTTGAAGTTGTGTGCGTGTAGCATCATGACTTTTTTTGATTTTGAGATTAGCACTTCAGTTATCAAAATGTCGTCGAAGGTAGAGAAGCAACGCTTCAAAATTTTGCACGTGCATTGCGAAAATCCAAACTATTCTCACGCCAAGTTCGCGAAATTGTAGAATGTGGCTAAAACAACTGTTACCAACGTATTAAAACTGTTCGGTGGAAGGCTGGATCGGGGTGAACTCGAAATACGGAGGCCACAGCGACGACAAAGAGTTACCCACTGTTTCGAGCGGAACCCCAACCTCTCCGTTCGAGATGCATAGAAGCTGGGAGTGGTATCTTCAACCGTGGATAGAGCTAAAAAACGAGCTAGTCTGTCAACTTACAAGAAAGTTGTGACCCGAAATCGCGACGATAAATAAAACACGTCGGCCAAAGCACGATCGCGAAAGTTGTACACGACGATGCTGACGAAGTTTGATTGCGTGGTATAGGACGATGAAACTAACGTCAAGGCAGACTTTAAACAGCTTCCTGGACAGGAACTTTATACAGAAACCGGGCATGAAAAAGTGGCAGATATTTTCAAGCACATTAAACTGTCAAAGTTCGCGAAAAAATATCTGGTGTGGCAGGCCATCTGTACCTGAGGCTTGAAAAGCAACGTATACATTGCGACCGGAAGTGGAAACTTTTTTATCACCACAGCACGAAACTCCTTCATCGCTGGTAAAAGATAAACAGCGAATGAAAACAATCGGACATAGCCTAAAAGCGTTTGTATAAACATAGTGCAAAACTAGACCAACACATACATGAAGCATGTTGAGTAGTTTCACGACACCAATGCAAGGAAAAAGTGTATGAGAATATATTGGACACGGTGTATATAGAGATCTGTCAATCATCCATGCAACCACCAGAGTGACGTTTCTTTTTAATTTGTAACAAAATATTCGTTGCTGTTTGTCTTGATTCCTGCTGGCTTCAATGTGTATTCGGATCAAGGGGTTCTACAACAGTGAACCAATTTCAAATCGCTAGTTGCATATTAATTGTTGGTCCTACCTTCGATTTTGTATCATAAACTAAAATTTATTTTCAGTGTGAGCAAACAACATCACGTATACCGTGTTTAGGTGCGCTCAAAAAATAATAAGAGGAGGGCACTTTGGCCGATAACTACAGACAATTCTGGAGCAACAATAGAAAAGGGCCTATCAAAATTTGTAAACAAACACTTCTGAGCCCTTTTGCTCGCAAGCCGTTGGCTATACACGGAAACCTACAGAATCGTGGTGTAGGCGAAACTTTCCCCTACATGATGATGATATTGGTATGCGTGGGTGTCCTACGTTTTGCGAGGAAATAGGCTTAGAAGTGTTTATTTACAAATGTTGATAGGTCCTTTTCTATTGTTAGTCCTTAATTTCAAAGTGGCACGTTTTTCAAGTATTTTGTTTTTACGCAATAATTAAAATTTGAACATTCTGCGCGAAAGTCTTGCTCACATGCATTTTTTTAGCCACATCTTAAACTGAGGCGTTCGGTTTTCGTATCAAAGCCCCAACCACGGGTTTGTAATCGTTCTCGTTGACCTGACGGGTTTTTCTTCCGGATCTTTGCTTCCGATCAACAATCAGACGTTCTTCGAATCGTTTTATGATACCAGACACCGTGCAGCTCGCGATTTCCAACTTTTTTCCGGTGGCACGATGCGACAGATCCTTATTTTCAAAGTACTCGTGCAAAACTTTTTCGCGCACACATTTTGAAACGTTTACGCACCTGATGAAATCAACTCACAGGGTGTAAACAATGCACGTTGAACTATGTCCACGCCAAATATGGGTTGATTTTACCCAACGGACCAAAAGTTAGAGCAATCTGAGTGTGTGCGGATTTTCAACGGTTCACCCTTTAAGATCGACTGTTTGATTTAACCAAGCGTACAAACTCAGTACACTTTCCTTTTGAACAATATATTTAACTCGTCTACGTGGACATTTTGTATTCCTCCCTTCCCGTTAACAAGGTATATGGATGGCCCCTAATCTCAAAACCACCAACAAACATGTCTTCAAATTGAGGGTGGCATTAGAACAAGATGAGTGTCTAGGTTGCCGGACAAACATGTAAGCAATTTCCATTAACACTCATAAAGTATTCTATTTCCAGCTTTAAATCCTGAAGGTTGTCAAACTTGATCCTTACAATGCTTCCATTCTGCCATTTGCAACAAGCAATCCATTTGATGCCGTTAGATTCAAACCAGATCTTACCCCGTTTCTATAATCTCTCTTGAGCGAGGCTGAAGGTCCCTTTCCGTTCATATGGGAAAATGTCATTTCCCACTATGTTATCTCCGGCATTGATAAACACAGTCACATCCCATGTATCTCATTCGTTTTTCCGGCAGCGGATACAGAACTGATCGAATCGGTATATTTAATAGTATCAATTATGTATTAAAGACGAACAACGACAGCAAAGCGTTCGAGCTGAATAGCGAACGAGTTTTCCATCCCCTGGTTTTCCGGCGACGTCGCCGTTGTCATCGTTCGTTATCACTTTCCGTTCGACTCTAATTCGCTTTTACGGGAGCTTGATTGGCGAGGGATGGGGGGAGGGGGATTAAAATTAAGTCGGGAAATTTGGCGTCGGATGTAAGCGGACATATAGCATCGAACGTCTCTGTTTCTGCGAACAACGATCGAAATTGCATGGATTGAAAGAGGCGGACGAGGCGAGAGGACAATCTTAAGCTATAGGAAAGGATAACACTTACTGAAAACGGAAGATAAATGGAGGGAGAGAGCGAAAAACAAGCACAATCCCCTGAATTTGCTGACATTGTCACTTTCGATGGGTTGTTAGGGATGTCAAAAGAGTTTTACGAAATGTGTTTATTTGATTTTTTCTTACTCGATACCAGTCAGTGTTTTACGCCCACAACCGAACCAATCGTAGTTGGCGAGCGTTAAGGACAGGTCATCGCTAAATTGACGCTCTCCTACCACTCACAAAAGGCGACCAGCATATAGAGCGAGAGCACAAGAAGCAGTGTGTCGATCTTGTCGGGGGTCTATCGAATGCCAGTCACGTTCGACATTTCTATTAGCTTTTTCGCAACATAATAATACCGACTTAGGGAAGGTAATTTCATTACACGTGTGTAACACGCGCAAGCCGACAACGACGTTCTGCTTTCTGTCCCCTGTTCAATCGCGTTATCTCCCCATTTCGCCGTGTAGCATAGGCAATGGGTAACAAATACCAAACGATATGGATCTTATCACTCGTCCTAGGTGGAAGTATGGAAAGGGGGGTAGTTTAGACTGGTTCTCGAAAGGAATATGAAATCTTCGATGAAGTTGTATCCTTGTTTCTATTCATATAACTCGGAACAAAAGTCACACATCTTTCCGTGATTGTTTCCCAACTGACCAGCCTACTACGCTCAGAGTATACTCAGTTCCCCATAGCCCACTTAACATACCTTTCCGGGAATGAATACCCCTTGGGAATATTATCGTTCGTTTGGTCTCCTCATTCTTTCTCGAATGTCTGTCGCTGTTTTCCTCGCCGCCTCCGATGACGACGATGATGCTGCGCGACAATTCATCGAAGAGACTCATCGAGAATCGAGCACGGAATACAATCATCCCAACATGGACCGGGGGACCGGGGGAAGGAGGAAAATGACAAATTAGAGAATTACCGGAGCTTTTCACGGTTGTTAATATAAAAGAACGAGCTCACATCGAGGAAAAATTGAGTGACAAAGTTTTCCGTTGCCTCTTCTTGCGTCGTCTTCGTTTGCGCTTGCTGTCGTCGGTCGGGGCGGAGGTCTTTTTTAGATGAATGGAATTGATGTTTGAATGGGATAAAAAGGTTGTTTGGAAGGTGATTTGCCGGTAATGACTGGCAATATATTGATCTTCCGGAGGGGATGAAAGTTTTTTGATGGCCTGAGCTTACCGGGTTATGGGTGTACAATTTGTGATAATTTAGTCTTTATGTTGCAGCAGTTGTTCGTCGTTTTCTACGCTGAAATCTCAACCACACTTGTCAAGTGCCTTCTGTTTAATGCATTTTTCCCATCAGCTTCGTTTGGTAACTCATCCATAGTAACGAAAACATCAATGTGAATGCTTCTGTGAATAATAAATTCCATACAAGTCAACTTTGTGCTTCTGCTACTCTTACGGGTTGCATGAGAAAGGATCGGATTTTTGAAAGCAGATTTACACTTCTTCTGAGTTCAAATGTGAGAGCAAGTGTGTAAGTCGTGTCAGGAAAGTTGCGAAACAGAAGGAAAGCTGCGCTCGATTGCGTTTCCTTCAGTGTCGTCGTCGTCGAAAAATTCGCCGTGGATGTGGGTTGTGTGGGTTCGATCCCGCGGGGTGAATAAATTTCATCGTAAGTCAACAGTGGTGGCTTCTTAAGGATTAACTTTCGAACCATAGGTGGGGATCGAATGGAAGCGTGAGAATGCCGAGTAGAATGAAATTTTGAAAATATTTTTTCTTGCGTACTAGGAATGTGAATTTTTTTTCATAAATTCATACATACAGGGTGCGGAAGAAAATAATGCGAAAATGTTCAAACTTGAGTATTGGGTTAATTCGTGTAGCTAGTGACTGATTTCTGTCGAAAGTGCATTTGTTTATGTTTACTTTCAAGTGTTGCATCCAAACATTCTATTTATTTTATTGCAAATTCGTCAAAATGTTCGCGAAAAAAGTGATCAGCACTTCATTGCTCACCAAGAAGAAGCCGAAAGAGATTGCCAAGGTGGTAGGGTGCCATTTGGCAACAGTTTACCGCATAAAAAAGTCTCTGCAGGATGGTCCTAAGCACGCACGTCGAACGTGGTCAAATCGGTCGCAACCCCATAAGAAAACTTGCAAAGGAAACAAATATTTCGGAGAAATCCATGCGGAGAATCATCAAAGAAGACCTGCGTGTATCTTCCAGAGCCAGAGTGAAACGCCATTTGATTACGGACCGGGTCAAGGAACTACGAGTGACTCGTTCCAAGAGATTGCTTTCCTTGTTGAAGAAGGAAAAGTGATAATCCTGTTCTCCGAAGAAAAGCTTTTCAGCATCGATGCTGTGGCCAACAGCTGCACGGACCAGTTCATTTCACCGCAGAAAATAGAGCACGTTCCGGAAAATTTCAAACCAAATATCCGGCTGGTGTTGTGATGTTTGGCTTGGTGGCGTCCAACGGTTTAAAAATGCCGCCTGTTTTCATTGATGCTGGTATTAAAATCAATACCGAAGTTTTAAAGGACCAAGTGCTTCCCTAGGTGAAAGCCAACTTTTTCGAGGACCAAAACGTTGTCCTACAGCAGGATGGAGCGCCAGTTGAACCCAACAGTGGTTGAACGATAACATGAAGTTTTGGCCGAAGGATTTGTGGCCCCCCTAGCAGTCCAGATCTTAATCCGTTGGATTATTCGATTTGGGCACATGTTGAAGCACGAGCCTGCAAAACATCACACCCTAGTGTGAAAACCCTGAAGTCAACCATATCACGCACATGGCAGTCAATATCGAAGGACTACGTCCGAAAGGCATGCGCTGACTTCTGACGTCTGCTCGAGGATGTTATTAATAAGAATGGAGGACACATTGAATAAATTTGTTTAAAAGGACTTTATAAGGATAACTGCACTCGAATATGTTGATATTATTGCTTGAATTAGTTGAAAATGGGATTTGAAAGAAATAGAACAAACGCATTATTTTCTGCCCCACCCTGTATGTCTAACTACTTAGGGTTTTAGTAGTTAGGCGATCTTTGCGACCTGCCCATGGTCGTTTTGCCATTTTTGTTGGAGATCGAGGACGATCTGGGAGGTTGCTAAGCATACCGCGTACCAGACGTCCCGGTCCTGGCACATTCTCTGGACCAAATTATCCGGAGTCGTGTCTTGACCGCTTACGGCAATCATGCCGGATCTCGTGCCGTCGAAGCAAGGACATGCGAAGAACACATGTTTTGCAGTTCCTTCAACTCCCGCGCACTCGCTGCATGCAGAGGACTGTGCATGCTCGTATTTGTGCAGGTATTGTCTAAAACAGTCGTGGCCTGACAATATCTGCGTTAAGTGGAAGTTCACTTCACCGTGTCGCCTACTGACCCAACCAGTTAATTCCGAGATAGGCGATGGGTCCACCGTCCTTTGGTGGAGTTGTTCCATTACCTTTGTCACTTAACCATGGCTGCGGCTGTAGTAGTCTTCCGAATACCTCTTGTTCCACGTTGTTCGAAGTACTCTACGTCATTTTTTATGACCATGCCTATTGGCATCATCACCGCTAGGACGCAGACCGCGTCGCATGATACCGTTCGGTATGCACTAACCACTCTTAGGCCCATAAGGCTGTGCGTACTCTCTAGCTTACTAACGTAGCTCTTGGTACTCAAGGCGGTGATCCATGCCGGCCCGCCGTACCTAAGTATGGACAGGGCGACACTGGCCAAGAGTTTACGCTTACTCCCTTGCACCGCCGAGCTATTCGACATCATGCCGATCGGGATAATGCCGATATGGCCATAGATGCTTTCTTGCAGGCGTAATCGACGTGACTGACAAAGGACAGCTTATCGTCGATCATGACCCCAAGATACCTCGAGAACCTCTTCGATTCTATTGTGCAGTTACCTGCACTGATCGTCGCATGTTGCTCCGATTTCCGATTATTCACCACCGTGACCTCAGTCTTATGGTGGGCTAGCTCCAATTGCCTGGAACTCATTCATCTCTCCACAATACCGATGGAGTGCGAGGCCGTTAACTTGACCTCTTCGATGGATTCACCTCATATATCCAGGGTGATGTCTTCCGCGAATCCGATTATCTTCACTCCGCTCGGGAACTCAAGCCGCAGTACCTCATCGTACATCGTGTTCCATAACACCGGACCCAGGATCGAACCTTGTGGGACGCCTGCGGTGATCTGGACACGTTTCTGGCCTGCCTCTGTATTGTATACCAGTACGCGATTCTGGAAGTAACTTTCAAGAATCTTGTACAGGTACCCAGGAACCTGAAGGTGTTGGAGCGAGTCAGCGATAGCCACCCAACTGCACAGTATCGTAGTCCTCGCCTTTTGCGCTGGATTGCCACCTCAGCCGTCTTGGTGACGGACAGGATGGCATCCACTGTCGACTTCCCTTTGCCCAAACTGGTTATTAGACAGACCACCTATACTCTCCGTATATGTTGTCAGTCTGTTGAGGATTACCCTCTCGAGCACCTTACCCGCTGTATCCAACAGACATATAGGTCTATATGCCGATGGGTCTCCTTGTTGCTTCCCTGTCTTTGGTAGCAACACAAGGGTCTGAATTTTCCAGGCGTCCGGGAAGACGCCCTCGTCCAGACACGTTTGCATCACCACCCTGAACATTTCGGGATCCAGCAAGATGCCGTCTTGATGGCCAGGTTTGGAATACCATCCGGTCCCGGCGCTTTTTTCACCTTTAGCGACTTTGCTATCGCAATAAGTGAGTCATTCGTCACCGTCGCCTCGTTGCCGGCCCCCGTTGTGCCGTTGTCAATGCCCACGTAGTCTCGGGTGTTCGACTGAGACGTCTACCCTTCAGTCGATATGACAGCGTTAAGGTCTGGGGTACTGGAACGCTGGTCATGGGACAAATCTACGGCAGCGGGAGGCCATGGGCTCAGGTCGTGGTTCGGAAAAAGTCCCGCCTGTAGCTGCTCTGGTGAACGCTCGGTTGGAGCCGCCGATCCACTGGTTTTGGCCATTACTACCCGGTAGGTGTCAGCCCACGAATTCGGATTGGTCTTTTGACACAGACCTTCGAAGCAGGCTCACTTGCTCGCCTTTATCTCCCTCTTCAGTGAGGCCTTCGCGGCGACTAGCGCCGCTCTACGCTTGATTCTCTCGGCGTTTGACCGCGCTCTTTGCACCCTCCGTCTTGCGTGGAGGCATGTTTTTAGAAGGTCGGCGATCGACTTCGTCCACTACACCGGCAATCTTCCATTCCTCGGTTTGACTTCCCTCGGCATGGTCGCATCGCTCGCTCGTGTAAGTGTCATAACGAGTCGTTCGCCGCAAGGTTCCTGAGTTTCGCGTAAGTTTAGTTCCTTCTTTAAAAGTCTCTTCATCAAAGTAGGACGAGTGGATGCTCCTCCTTCCTAACGCTGCGTTGTATTGTGGACGATACAATAACGAACCGCCAAGTGGTCGCTATGGGTGTAGCAATCATCAACCCTCCAATTGCTATGCTGCCCAGGATTGCTAAATGTTATATGGATTATCGATTCCGCACGGTTTCTATGGTAGGTACTCTTGGTAGCCACGTTGGCTAGGTCCACATTGAGCCTAGCCAAGGCCTCCAGAAAATTCTGGCCCCTGGGGTTGGTAAGGTGGCTCTTCAACTCGAGCGCCGAAGCGTTGAAGCCCCCGCTATTACATACGGGTTCAGGCCAATTAGTTCCGTTGTCATCCAATCGAGCATATTGAAAAACTGTTCGATCGACCATCTTGGTGGTGCGTAGCAGTTGCAGAAGAACACTCCATTCACTTTTACAACCACGAAGCCTTCGTTTGTGGTAGACACAACCTCCTGAGCCGGGTACTTGCCACCATATTGGACCTGTCCGCAAACAAGTATCCGTTGCCGGCTGGGATGCGGTATGGGTCGGAAATTATGGCGATATCGGATGCCAACTCGCTAACTGTCTGACACAGCAGTTGCTGGGCGGCCTCACAATGGTTCAGGTTTAATTGGGTTACCTGCATGATGGTTGGCTCGTTGGAATACTCTTAGCGGCCGGGCACGTAGCACCCCCCCCCCCCAAATGGCGTGCTTATCGTCCGGTTTCCCGGCGCACATCAAGCATTTGGGGGGACCATTGCAATTTCGCTCCTTGTGGCTAGTGCTGCTACACCTTCTGTACATGTTGCTCCTATCTGGGCATTTGCACTCCCAGGACATGTGCCTGCTCTCTAGGCATCTGAAGCATGCCGTCGGCGGCTGGTGTAGGCTAAGTGGGCATATAGACCATCCCACCTTCACCTTCGCCACTTTCAACACCGTGTCCGCGTTGACAGCCGCTACCTTCATGGCTGCCATCTGGGTCCCGAGTGGACCCTTCCGCAGACGTATTTCTGCGGCAGCAACCTCGACCTTGCACTGTTCCTTAAGTGCAGAGGAGATCTCGTCTGCCTCGGTGATCTCATTTAGGTTTTTACACTGGGTCGTCACCTGCGAGACGAGGGCGCGAACCTCCACACCCTCACCTAAGGCCTGTCTTGCCAGGCCCTTTAGCGTTGTTGCCTTTTTCAGCTCCAGGAGCATCTCGCCGGTGCGGGTGCGGCGTATAACCCAAATACTTTGACGCCTCGGTCTTGACGATGAGGGCTTCTCCGCGGTTACGCTTGCGGGCCACCTGTCACTTATCCTTTTCTTTTTTTGTCTTATTCCTCTTTTTTCGGACCTAGTGGCTTTCCCTGCCACTCCTTTGGTCATCACTTGTACCCCCCTTCAGCGCTTGATGCGTAGCCTAAAGAGGCACAGTTTGAGGTCCTTCGCAATGTTGTTACGCGATGATGTAAAGTCAATAATCGCGTCCAATTGCTCAGACACCTCCAGCACATTAGGAAAGGTTTCCCGCATGGCCCTATCCATGGCCCGGATGAGCCTTGGCCATCTATGGCCACGCCTAGTTTGGTAACACCTACATCCGATGCTGTAACACTACTGCACGTGTCGCTTACGCCAGATCCCACCATCTTACGCGGTGGGGATCTTGCTAGGCCACCTTTAGCGAACGGATTCGTTTTCTCAAGGTGTTTCTTAGTTTCCTCCATGTTGTTGGGTTCCGCTCCAGCCGCTATCCTAGCTCACGCGGAGTAGTCGCTATTGTAATCACATGGTTGTCTATGCAATCAGGAAGGCCATGCGAGGGTTGACACGGCTCTTCATGGAGAACCGTGTTCAGAGCCGCATCAGCGTAAGACAGGTATAGGGTCATCTGAGCCTACTCCCGCTCGACTGGGGAGGTCAGGTGGTGGAGAATGGAACGTACTGGGGGCCTTAGTTGGGTCACAAATAACACTTTGTTGGTGGCCCCTTACTGCTGGTTTAAATCAGTTCAAAATGGCATTCATGCGCTATTGAAATTTACCCTGGAACCGATGAAAATCCACCATCATATCTTATGAGTGGCACCAACAGCATCCATACTGTTGGTCTAAATCTGTTCAAATCGGTTACTAGGCGCTGTTCGAGGGCTGATGTGAGCTGATTTTAACCAACTATAAGAATGCTGTTGGGACAATTTACAATGTGTGACGGTGGATGTTCATTGGGAAAGCAAAGTAATTTAACAACACTTAACAGCCAACATGGAACGATTTATACCAATAGTAAGGATTCTATTGGGGCCCTCGCAAAGTTTGTTGGTGATTTCTCATTGGGAAGTTCTCATTTCTAGAATCACTTGACAGTCAATTTGAACCGATTTATTTCATTTTTTTTATTTGAAAAATGCTTGGGAGCCGATTTAGATTGTTGGTGATGATTTGTCAGGAAGTACTTGCTTCTCAAAAGTATAAATATCTTAATCGTTATCAACTTCACCATATGAATAATGAAAATTGCTGGTTGGTCCGGACAGAAGCTGAATTTTGTTTATTGTTAGCTAGAACAACTGATCTAAGATTGATGAGTCCAATGTAGATTGGATATACTTGTGAAACTCAAGATTGCAGATTTTTGGTGAATGTATGATTAAACTGATTTGAATGATACACATTAACAACACGTTCAACAACTTATGAAAATTTCTAGAGAAATGAACTGGGAGAAATCATATCTCAGTATGCAAAGTATAATAAATATCGGAGTAACAGAAGCTGACACATACATTAAGAATAATTAATTCCACCAACTTAAGGATCCTTCGGCTAGCGTAGAAAACGAGTCTACTTCCCTGGAACATTAGTCCTAGTAAAAAACAAACAACTGACCATGCAGACCATGATGCTACACAAGGCGAAGAAGAGGCTGTTCTCGAGACAGACTTCTAAAGGGCTGAACTCATAGCCCATTCATCCATCCGTGGTTCATCTATTAACAATGACTTACACTTAACGAGCACAACACACATATCTCAAAAACGAAATTTTACTCTTAACAAAAGTAAATAACATAATAATCAAAAACTCTTTACGTAAATATGAAAGTGAAACAAAGGTGAATAGAAAGGAAAGAGATCACTAGAATTGTGAAAACATCCCGATTTGTAGGTAAATCGAGCATCCAGAACCGATAATGCAGTTGAGGTGCTCGCTCAACGACCAAGAACTAGTCTTCCCTGAGTAATGCCCTCACACTGTACACAAAACTCCTTCTGGCGCACATTTACTTGGTTGTTTGCCGGAATTTCGTCTACAACGATAACTCACAGCTGCGTGTATAAATTATAAATCGTCATTTATTTCGAAAGTCATTGAAATTTAAAACTAATTTTAATCACAGTGGAATAAATGCACAGCCTACTATCCGAAAGCAAATTCGAATAGTTGTTTAAAGGGTGTTTCGATCAAAATTTGGTCGGCTTAAACTTGACGCATTTCCTTTCATTGTGCATTTAACAATATAGCACACCCCTCATTTTGAAGATGTGTGTAGCGTCATGCCTCTATTTTGATTTTGGGATTAGCACTTCAAAATGTTGTCGAAGGAAGAGAAGCAACGCATCGAAATTTTGCACGTGCATGGCGAAAATCCAAACTACTCTCACTGAATCAACTGTTACCAACGTATTAAAAGTGTTCGGTGAACATTTGTCGACAGCCAGGAAAGCTGGATCTGGGCGAACTCGAAAGCCGGAGACCACAGCGATGCCAAAAAGAGTTGCCCGTTGCTTCGAGCGGAACCCGAACCTCTCCGTCCGAGATGTCGCAAAGAATAGAGCTAAAAAACGAGCTGGACTGTTGACTAACAAGAAAGTGGTGACTCCAAATCGCGACAATAAACAAAACACGTCGGTCAAAGCACAATCGCGAAAGTTGTACATGACGATGCTGACGAAGTTTGATTGAGTGGTACAGGACGATGAAATTTACGTCAAGGCAGACTTTAAACAGCTTCCTAGACAGGCATTTTATACGGCAATCAGGCCAGCTTTACCTGTGGCTTGAAGAGCAACGTTTGCATTGCGACCGGAATCGTCAACCAGGAAATTTATCAGAGCGAGTGCCCACAAAAATTTCTACTGCCTTTCCTGAAGCGACACTATTGGTCCGTTCTATTTTGGCTGGATTTGGCATCTTACCATTACGGAAAAAAGGCCATGAAGTGCTGTGCTGCCAACAACTTTCAAGTGGCGCCCACAAGAATCCTTCCAACACGCCAGAGCTCCACCTAATCGAACAATATTGGGCTATCGTCAAGTGGAACCTTAAGAAGACTCAGCAAACTGTTGTGATCGAGAAACAGTTCAAGGCAAACTGGCGTTCTGTGGCGAATAAAGTGGACAAGGAGACTGTACAAAATCTTATGGCTGGTGTTAAACGAAAGACCCGGTAATTTGCATTCGGTAAAAAAAGGAAGCTTAGCTGAATATTTCTCTTGTATTCTGTATTAACTGAACTTGAGAAAGAAAACGAATTTGACTTATCAATAAAAACTTTGATCGACTCACACACATTACTGTTTGACCAAATTTTGATCGGAGCACCTTTTAATTGAATATGCCCCGGCAACACAAAGTGCTATTTTGACAAATGGTTCCATCAAAATTTGACTGATGGAAAATGTGGTCAAAGGCAAATCTTGAACACATTTTTGCTCGGGTGACTCGCCTGACAAGACACTGTGGTTGGTGTGTCTCCAAGCCTTTGAGTTCGATTGCGGGGGAAAAAAAACCATGCCCCATCATCCTCTTGTAAAATAGAATCTCAGCCTCGGGCTTGGGAAAATGTGCAGATTGTTTTTACTTATGAGATCAGTTCGTCTTAAGGGCTAGGGATGATTGCATATTCGTGTGTGTGTGCTTCCATCAGGAAATAGATGCTCAGATAAGCTAAAGAAGCTTATGTTAACTCGAGCCGAAATCAAACGAACTGCTTTCACCTCTGCGGTGTGGTATTGTTCATAACTTTTCAATCTTTCGTTTTATCTCATTTGAAATATTTCCATCCTGGTGAAAAACGGTACGATTGCATGATATTCGTCGAAGTGGATGCAAATGTATATTTCCTTTGAACCAGTTTCCCATGTGAAATTGGATAACTCTGGTAATCTCAATCACAGAGAAAGTATCGTCTTGTTCTCCATGTCCATTCGGATTTTCCAGTGTGGAAACATCATAAATATAACTTCCATCTGTGGGCACATCTTGTGTGCTTATCTCCCCATAAAAGCACATGTTCTATGTCATAACTGAGTTATGGACTAGAGAGGACTCGGTAGAACAAGGATACGGATAACAACAGAAATGAAGAAGATCCAACCCATGCCACCCACCCACACCATGCCGGGCGACTGATGACGTTCCACTGAGGTTGCTCGAAACTTTGATAGACTAAATATGTGAGCTTCAAGTACATCCTTCGCCGCCCGCCGCAGAGACTGTGCTTCTGACAGTGCATATGTGCTCTGTCGGAGTATGTAGCATGCATCCACAAGAGCCGTCTGCCCTTTGGAAAAGTCTAAAAATTCATTAAATTTGACCGAGATTGGAAAAGTTTTCCTGTGTACGGATTTTTTTCCTCGTTCTGGATAACTATCTTGCTGCATCCAGTAGAGATACTGAAAGTGCAACGTGGCCTTGCTTGCGTATCAGTTGGGTTAAGGTGATGAATAGGGGTCTGCTTGCTCGCATGGCATCGAGCTAGTACCGACTATTGGGAACATTCTCCTAACCGACATGTACGTCGAACATGGCCGATGGTCATATGATATTGTTTGAATATCCTTTGGCTGCTTGTTCTTTCAAGCAGTATCGAATCACTGCCGATGGCTAGCGAGGGGGACGTTGTGGTAAGATGGGCAGTTGATTGTTTGAGAGAGACTGTTTGTCACATGATGAATTTCAGAACGCTCAAACAAATCATTATCCAAATACGATTCAGCATGGATTCAATTTTCGAATAACCTATATTTCCTCAAAAAAAACATATTCCCAAACTACCCATCTTACCCCGAAAACCCACCGTCTGGTTCCCTAGCGCCTACAAACGGACAATGATTTCGAGCATTTGTATCCCGTGCCAGCTCTACCGAGACGGATGGAATTGATCCGAACGATTGGTGGAAAACATTGTGTGCTCAGAAGGTTCGGCCCGATGAAATCGCCATTAGAATGCTCACGGAACAAGTGAAATTCCAGCTTGCCATCATGGGTAGGGAAAAACGTTCGCAAATCTAGCCCGTTGGGTCAAGTGTACTTGTCGATGAAACCGCGTGCCAGTAGTGATGACTCCAGCTCAACGCGCTTCTGTGATGTTCGTAATTTGGCGACACTGGAGCAACGATGCCGTCTTTGGGGTCAACCAGGGCATCTGGTCTTGGTTGTTGCTCCCGCCGCTGTCGGTGATTGACAAAGTTTTGTGATGTTCGAACTTCAGGTTGCATTATGGAAGTGGTGTGATATGGATTGATTTCAGTAAGTTTTAGGAGGTAGTAATAACGAAACGGGATATTTTCCGAAGAGTGCGACTAGATTTTTCTTAATTTTGTGTTTATCCTATGTAATCGTCATAAATCTATGGCATGTTACGTCATTGTTGCCCAGCTTGCTATCTGTTTTGATCTGTGCCAACTTCTCGCATCCGCCTTCAGCGCTTCTAGCGCACTCGTGTTTCTCACATCGGATGATACCCACACACTTGGATGTTTTTTACAGAAATCTGTAAAATTTTACCAAGTTTCCTGACCCCGGTTCTTCAAAGCCGGAATTTGTACAAAATGGCCCACTCTATAGACGGTTCTAAAAACAAGTTCTGTATCCGCAATAATCCGGAAGCCTCAAAACATGAATAAAACATAAATATCGCATTATATTTCCGTCATAGTTGTTTATTTCAGATTCATGGGATGTGTTTTAACAATTCGTAAAGACAAAACATAGTTATTCGGTATCTGCATAAAATTTTCGAACTTTGCGCTTAACTCCGTCCATTAGGGTTTGTACAGACTCTTCAGAAATCGTAGAAGCCGTCTTTGTCCAAATTTGCTGGAAGTGTTTGGTGTCTTTTATTCCTTGCTTCTTGCCAGAAAGCTTCCACTTCATCAGAGCCCAATACCTCTCGATTGGTCGTAGCTCTGGGCAATTTGGCGGGTTTGAGGTTTTTGGTACAATGTTCACTTGACTTGCTTGGTACCATCCCATCACAGTTTATGCATACTGGCATGATGCCAAATCGGGCCAGAACAAAGGTTTTTCTTTGTGACTTTTGATGAAGGGTAGCAATCGCTTCTGCAGACACTCTTTCTGATAGATCTCCTTGTTGATTGTGCCTGTAGTGACGAAAGATTTACTCTTTCGTCTTTGTCTTCACTTTGTCGTTGCGATTTGGAACTGTTTTTACTCTATACGACTTAAGTCCCAAACGTTGTTTTGATTTTTGGACAAAACCAGGCGACATCCCTATTTTACGAGCCACCGTTCGAATGGAGATATTTGGATTTTTCGTTAATGTCCTTTTCACCCTTCGGCCCATGACAGGATCAGCAGCTCGTCCAATGTTTTTGTCACTTCTCGGTTTTCTCTCCAACGTCAAACGTTCCGAAAATAATTTGAGCACATCGTGAACAGTGGATTTAGGCAAATCCAATGTTTTTGCAAGGTTCCATATTGACAAGTCAGGATTTGCCGTACGCCCGTACAAAATTCGCTCGCGCACTTGTTTTTCTTTCGTCGCCATCTTGAATACTAAACATGGAATGTAAACATCAATCATAGTCTTTTTCATCATACACTCTCAGCTATACCACAGTGAAATTTTTCATCCCTACGTGCAATATGTTAAAAGTTACAATGATTTGAAGGTTTCCGGATTAATGTGGATACAGACCTTAAGGGGTAAGGCCACTGTAACGGCCCAAAAAAAAAAAGGTTTTTTCACCAATTTTTTGCTCCCGAAATTGAAGGTATTTGAAAAAAAACTTCTAATGGTGTTATCGGGCGTACATTAACCTTTATTATCAAATTTTTTAACAGTAAAAAAAACAAAATGGCGGTTCCACAGCTATCTTCCCGGGACATGTTTTGCTTCCAGGGCTCCATGGCACTGCAGCACCACTGGTGCACTTTTTGAGTCTAGAACAAAAAAAAAACCGTATTAATCTAGAGGGCTGTAGCTAGAGAATGTCGATCGGATTTTAAAAATATCAATTTTTGTGGATTTGGCGTGCGTTTGAAAAAAAATTGAATTTTGACGAAAAAACGGCAAGTTTTTGTTAATAAAAAATCAATAAATAAAGTTCTTGAAAATTCCGATCGACATTCTCAAGATAATGTAAATGTTCACATCTGGTTAAAATTTCAAGTAAAAAATGAAAATTGTTCGAGTTATGCTGCGTGCCATTTTGAAAACGATGTTTCGAGAAAAACGCGTTTAAAGTTTTTTTTTTTTTTTTTTATTTGCATTTCCCCCTTCATTTTCTAAGGACAACGATTTTTTTTTCGCACAGGACCTTTTTTTTTCTTATTCTAGAGGGTTTAAACTATTTTTTAAGCCAATAAAAAAAATCGATTTTTCAAAAAATTTACAGTGGCCTTACCCCTTAATAAAACTATTAGAAGGCCATAAAGATCTTGAAAATTTTCTAGTGAAAGATGTAATGACCACTTGAGAACCTTATTAAAAAGTGTTTGCTGCGCTGGAAGCCAGCATAGGGCTAAATAGCCACAGCTGTTAAACTTCACTGTGATATCGTGGTTGGTTTTTGTTGTTATGCTTTGTTTGAATCACTGCCCTTGTGATTCTTGTAGCAGTAGATAATATCTGAGACAAAAGTGTCTAGTGTTATCCAAATCAAATTCATGCTTCAAATCAAATGCGCATTTAATTAAATGGTAAAAATTAATGCGCCTAGGAAATTATGCGAGTTTACAATAACAAAAACAAAATTAAAACAAATCTATTCGATAAACCAATCATGAATTTCCTGAAAATGCATGGAATCAAAAAGGCAATCTAAAATCGGTCGTCGATCGACAGTTTATTTGTATTACATTTAAAATTTTGAGCATTTATTTTTCCACATTTCAATTATTGATTATATTTCTGTATGGCTATTGGAAAAAAAACACAGTTTTGACAAAAAGCTAATTTATCTTTGTCTTGACTACTGTAAAACTATTTGGTCTTTTGGTGACTTCCATCAAAGCCAATTAGCTGTTTAATATATTTCCTGGATGCAAAATGGTTTTAAAATTGATCAATAAATCAGATAGTATGGACGAGTCCTGAAACGGCATTACAAAACAGCATTTTACGAGTTCATAAGGTCGAAATAAAACCTTTGAGAGGATTAAAAGCAATTTGCGAAAACGAGGTTTTAAGATAGTTGTGAACAAGCTGTATAGGTCCCCATAAAGCTGACTAAAATGTGAAACCTATGTATACCTCTTGGTGTCATAATGACAGCAAATTGATTTTTATTGGCTTTCATAAAGCTTTTATGCAACTTAATCAAGCTGGGTGGTGTCAAAAATTGTGTGACTCTTCATCTGCTTCCTGGCAAAGTATTTTGCAATGTATGACTAATCGAAGCAAAACAAAAGACTGGTCTAAATTTGCAGGAAGACAGGGATCGAGATATTGAGAACGATCCAGAAATCGATAGATTGTTAGCATTTGGCAAGTAAGTTATAACTATAAATTAGAAGAAAAATTAGTAATCTCCATTTAATTCCAACTACCTTTGCTTATCTTCGACAGATACGCGTATTTCGTCTACAATGTGCAGACTTCTTCAGTGTCTCGTACTAATATCGAGTCGAGTTATTAGTACGAGACACTGAAGAAGTCTGCACATTGTAGACGAAATACGCGTATCTGTCGAAGATAAGCAAAGGTAGTTGGAATTAAATGGAGATTACTAATTTTTCTTCTAATTTATAGTTACAAGGATTCCACTAAACAGCTCAAACCCTCTAGGATTCAAGTAAGTTATAAATAAAATGAAATTAAGGATATTTTCTTAGAATTTCTTAGGTAAACAAGGTTACGCCAGCTTGCATGCCTATGCACACTTTCATTTTATTCCAAACTTCGATTGCCTTGAAATTAAAAATGGTTAAGGTTGCCTAACCCCTCAAGAATCTTGTCCAAGGATTTTGTTCTCAGGTAATTTTAAAAGGGTGAGATAGCCGGAATTTCGACACGGAAAATAAAAAAATTCGGCCAAAATTCAAATGCACTGGGGTTAAAACTCACCGAAAAAACATTCCGAGGTATGAGGCTACCATTAACTGAGAAATAGAGTAAATATTGAAGTGAATACTGGCGAATAAAACACAAAATTCTATCTTTGCTTTAGTAATGTATTAAATATGATAGGCTAACGTTCAAACTTTAATGTCTTCTTTTGGTAAACGTAAAGAGTATCAAAATAAGGGGTATTTATAAAATTTAATAAATATTGACGCAAATATCACCGAAAGATATAACGGACAAAACATTTGCTGCAGAAAACCATCGTCGGAAAAACATTGTTTTCATTTGTACGTGACAAATCCCGAATCAAATAACTTGGCTCACTACTGAATTAACCAGTAAATCAGTGCACAAGTGGATTCTTTTTTATACGTGATTGTAGTAATGTTGTGAACATATTGAGAGTTCGGTATATTTCACTGCTCTTCTTTTGAACTTTTTTATAATTGATTTGATTTTTGATCTTTAAGCTCCTTTAGAAATTTTAAAGCAATTTGGTTTAGTTGAATATTTTATCTTCTGGTTTTGATATTTTTAATATCCTAAAATTTTTAGATATTTGTTTTTTTCAGATTTTTAGATATGGGAAATGACGGCTTTTACGGGTTTTTTCTATTACAGTACAGGTTCTATTCTATAACAGATTTTTAAATATTGGGATTTTTAAATTTTTAGATTTTTAGATTTTCGTTTAAGATATTAGATTTTGAAATTTTTAGATTTTTAAATATTTAGATTTTTAGATTTTTAGAGTTTTAGAATTTAATACTTTTAGATTCTTAGATTTTTAGGCCGTCTCGAGGTTGATACGAATAACAATTGAAAGGATGGGAAGATGGGTAGGAATTCGAAGTATGGTTTACATAACACATTTATTTTAAATTCTAAATTGTCAAAAAAACTTAAAACTATACAAATTCTGGCTTTTTTTGACTTTAACATTTTTGAGAAAGAAAAAGAACACACACACACACAAACACAGATGAAAAAACTTAAAATAAACATACAGGTTAAACTAACTACAATCTAAGGTCTACAATGTTAGTCAGAAACACATGAATGAGTTTCATAAACTCCAAGTCACGCAGAGCCGAAATTGGGTTGTCTACCTAGAGTCCGAAGGGTATCATAAAGCTCAGATCTGATTCCACGATGCTCAGCTCATGACCAAACAATGTGATCTGCGTCCTGATAACCTTGTCCACATTCACAGAGATTGCATTCACTCAGCCGAACACGGTATAAATGAGCGTTCAAAGAATAATGATTGGACATGAGGTGAGACATCACCCGAATGAAGTCTCGACCCACATCCATATCCCAAAACCATGATTTCTTCGACACCTTTGGGATGATAGAATATTGCCATCGCCCCAAATCTTCTTTCGCCTTCAATAGCGCCCACCTTTGCAAGCGAGTCCGCTTTCTCATTGCCCTGAATTGAACAATGAGAAGGGACCCATACAAAAGCGATGATAAAATAACGTGAAGATAAAGCACTTAGAAGCTCCTGTATTTTTATGAGAAAATACGAGGAGTGCTTTACCGGCCTCAAGGAGCGAATAGCCTCAGCCAAATATCACAGGAGCAGTCATAGGACGACGATGCTCTGGAATTCCAAGAAGCTCCTGCTTCATGGATAAATCAAAATGAACCGAACTGCCGAAGTCGGAGAAGTAAACACGATTGGGAATATTCGGCCAAGGGCTGACATCATGTGTTATGTAAAAATGGTACAAAGTCATGAAGCGGGTTTGAGGATTTAACTCAAGGAGCTTCTCAAAGTTTTCGATCACCTGGGGGTTCATAACTTCACACCTGGTGAGGAGCCGGAGAGATAATTCTGAAAACCGATCCGTGAGTGGCAACATGCCAGCCAGCACTTCAAGACTCATGGTGTGAGTCGAGTGCATGCAACCTAACGCGATACGAAGACACCGATACTGACTACGTTCCAGTTGAAAAAAAAAAATTTGGATCAAGTAACAGTGATTTGACCAAGAAATTGGAGCTCCGTCCATAGTGACCATATGAAACCATATGAAAACTTGGTTTCAAAAATGCAGCAAAAATTGAGTTTGTATTCATGTGAAGCATCATTCTATTCAATATTATTTTTTTCAAAAAAGCTAACTTATTGAAGAAAGCAAACTGATTGGTCGGTACCGAGAAGATTCAGCCGGATTTTTGTCTGGCTTCAAAATAGACCTACGACTTTTGATTTTTTCCATTTATCTGGAAAGTATCCCAGATGAAAACATCTGTTAAATAGTTCTACCAAGAAAGACAAGGTACTCTCAGGCAGTTTTTTGATCAGGGCATAGAAAATTCCATCATCACTTGGTGCTTTCATATTTCGAAACTTTTTAGTTATAGTTTTACTTCATCCATATCAGTTCCCCAAGAATCATCAAAAATATTTTCTTGAGAGACAATATTCAGATACTCCCTGGAAACTTGATCCCTAATAGGACTAGTAAGACCCAAAGTGAAATTATGGGAGCACTCAAACTGCTTAACAAGTTTTGGAGCTTTTTCCTTTTGATTTTTTTTTCAAGATTTTAGAGAGTACTAGTTTGGATAGTGTTCGGGAAAGATGAAAACACCGATTCTTTTTAGCGTAATGCTTTAAGCTGTAATTCATATATATTTGTTAGATTAAGTTGCTTAAAATATAAATGATTGTAACTCACAAATTCGGTTCACCCTAATGTGAAAATCTTCCGCGAACAAAAATTGGATTTCGGGTTGCTTACTCTACAATAGTTTATGGGGGAATTATAGAAATTGTGTATGCTTATAATAGGAAATTAGTACATACTTTAATGTACGATTTATAAATGCTGGCGTACGGTGTAGCCAACAGCACTCACTTGCACCTGGGATCGCTATGGGAACATAGTTTAATCTTTAAGGCATTGTAATTCGCAGAAAACAAAGCAGATGTTACCTTATGCTCTGTTCTGAGAATCTTATTTTCCCCAGAGTAATCAGCGCTGCGTACTGTGGAACAGTCCACTGGTACAATACCACAATTTTCTAGGCTATTAATAAAATCAGCACTAAACTGCACTAAATCTAACTTTACTGGTAATTCTCGCAAAGGATGATATGGACTATCGAATTATCGAACCAATCTGTAACTATCTTCATTGTCGTCTACCGCTATTATCAATACTCTTAATTTTAACCTGCTCATCAGTATTGGTTGGTCCTTGGCAGTGTTGCCAAATGCAAAGCTTCATCGCCAACATCACCCTCCCCGTAAGGATGAGTGCCAGCCTCAACCTTACGTATTCCTTCGATGTCCAGCACTGCTAATTTGGAAACCGGCCTTCTGAATAATCCGTTTGATGTCTGGACAACTGCTTGACGAACTCTGCCATCTCTGCCCTTCACCACATCCAAAACCCGTCCACGTATCCACCCATTTCGTTTTTTGTCCTCAATTATGACCACCAAATCTCCAGAATTAACGGATCTTGCTTCTCCAAACCATTTGGCACGCCTTGTGAGCGTTGGGAGATATTCGCGAATCCAGCGCCTCCAAAAATGGTCTAAGTTGGCTTGTAACGTATCCCAAGTAGTGCGAAGTATCTGGTTTGGACATCCTAGGTTCATTGGTGGTTGCTTCACGCCACTTGAGCTCCCCAAAAGAAAATGGTTTGGCGTGAGCGCCTCTTGTTCCGGAGCTTCAAGCGGCAAGTAGGTTAATGGACGAGTATTTACAATCGATTCTGCTTCCACCAGGTACGTGTACAGGGCTTCATCGTCGAGTTTTCTGTCTTGTAGCATATTGGTTAATGCCGCCTTGATCGAGCGCACAAGGCGCTCCCATGATCCCCCCCATATGGGGAGCGGATGGCGGTATGAAGTACCACTTCGTTTGCGTATTAGTAAACGTTGCGGCAGCCTCCTCGTTGATGCGCTTCATCTGATCGCGTAGAATCCCATCAGCTCCAACAAAATTTCGACCGTTGTCGGAGTATATTTCCAACGGTGCTCCTCTTCGACATACGAACCTACGGATGCAGGCTATGCAGGAAAGCGTGGACAGGTCATAGGCGACCTCCACGTGAACCGCACGAACGGTAAGGCATGTTATGAGGCAAACCCATCTTTTTGCATTGGACCGACCCACCTTGACGAGAATCGGTCCGAAATAATCAATTCCGATGTAACTAAACGGCCGCACTCCGGGTGATAAACGAGCTTCTGGTAACGGACCCATTCTCGGGACAACCGGTTGCGCTTTATACACCTTACACCACTGACACAACCTTGTCACAGTTCGCACGACCACTCGAATTCGAGGGATGTAGTATTTTTGACGAAGCTCATTAACAATCGTCTCCGCGTTACAGTGAAGAAATTTCCTGTGATAATAGTCAACGAGCAAGTAGGTCACATGATGGTTCCGGGGTAGTATTACGGGATATTTTAGGTCAAATGAATTCACGTGTGCTGCTCCAGTGCGGCTGTCGATTCGCAAGATTCCGGTTTCATCCATCATAGGTGTAAGTTTGTAAAAATGGCTTGATTTATCCAGTGTGCGTTGTTGGCCAACCGGTAGATGTTGATTGTTGGACATGACAGTCATTTCATCCGGGTAAACGGTACTTTGTACAATTTTCCAGATTTGAATTTCTGCTGATTTCAGATCTTCGTGAGAGGGTTCCTTACCCGCCTTGATATTTGTCTTGCGAATCTTGTAGACGGTGAAGAAATGAAATACGAATGCCACCGTTCGAAGGAGTCTATTCCAATTAGAAAATCGCTCGAAGTCAATCAGAGGGGGAACCATTTCTTGGTGCAAGTTACATGGGCGCAATTCTTCGTCAGTCGAAATATTCCGTGCTTCAAACTTTGGCCATTTTTCCTCCGACAAACTTAAAAACTCCGGCCCTTGGATCCATCGACTTTCGGCATCGAAACAGGGAATTTTGCCCCATTTAGTGGCTTCGTCGGCGACATTGAATCTGCTTGGAACCCATCTCCATTCGTTTACCTTAGTCAACGACAAGATTTCTCCTACGCGACAAGCTACAAATTGTTTGTACCTGCGATGCTCCGAGCGAATCCAGGCAAGGACGGTGTTGGAGTCAGACCAGCAAAAGCGCTGGTGTATCGAAATCGTGTGATTCTCTTCTACAAAGGCTAGCGACCGAGCTCCCAAGACAGCAGCCATTAATTCCAAACGTGGAACCGAAACGTATTTTATTGGAGCGACCTTGGTCTTAGCTGTCACGAGTGAGCATTGTGGGTTGCCTTCCGCATCGATGATCCTGAAGTACACGGCGGCGGAGTAGGCCGCCTTGCTAGCATCCACAAAAAGATGAACTTGCAGTGTTTCATACTGTTTAGCGCTGGCTGCAGTGAAGTAACAGCGAGGTATCTGGATGTTGCCTACTCGATCAAACAGCTCAAACCATTTCCGCCATCTCTGTTCGATTCGTTCGTCGACGCATTCATCCCATTTCACACCACTTCGCCATACTTCCTGCATTATGATTTTGCCGTGGACCAAGAATGACGCAAGAAGCCCTAGAGGGTCGAAAAGGCTCATTACCGTTTTGAGAATTTGCCTTTTCGTTGGCTTAGCTTTTGAGCGGATGATT
The DNA here is from genome assembly GCA_034211315.2 of Aedes japonicus. NCBI lineage: Eukaryota > Metazoa > Arthropoda > Insecta > Diptera > Culicidae > Aedes > Aedes japonicus. Next base: position 78,903 of record JASCZW010003622.1, read on the forward strand.
GCGTCTATTTCGGGCCGGAACATCGTAGAGAAGCACAGCATATCCGTTTCCGTCATCCAGAGCATGCCAAGCACTCTTTCGGAATCTCCACAACCCGCTGCTGTCAAGTCCTTTATCGTTATCTTCGTCCTTTCTCCAAGATGTTCCAAAACCTCCGTACTGTTGCTCGACCAGTTCCGGATCTCGAATCCACCGTTTGAATGTATTTGTCGAACTTGTTCAGCAACTAGTTTTGCTTCCTTTGCATTCTCGAAACTATCGAGATAATCATCGACATAATGGCATTTTTCAATTCCTTCAGCCGCCCTAGGGAACTGTGTTTTGTGGTCCTTTGCGTTTCGATTCTTGACGAACTGTGCGGATGAAGGTGAGCTCGCAGATCCGAAGGTCAAGACGTCCATTAAAAACACTTTTGGAGGTTCTTCCTCGGAATCACGCCAGAGAAAACGCTGGGCATGACGATCTGCTGCGGTGACACTAATTTGATGAAACATTTCTTTTATGTCACCGCAGACTGCCACTCTATACTGGCGGTATCGAAAGAGCACCGAAAGTAGTGGTACCAGCTGATCTGGTCCCGGAAGTAGAAATGTATTTAATGATACGCCATCAACTTTGGCGGCAGCGTCCCAAATTAATCGTACTTTCGTTGGTTTCTTGGGATTAACAACAGCACCCAACGGAAGATACCAAGTACGTCTTGGATCGGCCTCGTCCAGCTCGGCTGCCGTAGCCTGATGAGCATAGCCCTTTTCCTGGTATTCTTGCAACTGTCTATGCAAGTTTTCTTTGAGCACAGGATCGCGAGCCATGCGCTTCTCCAAACACTTTAACCGTTGCACAGCCATGGGAAAACTGTCGGGTAGTTCGATGTGGTTGTACTTCCACAACAGTCCTGTTGTGAATCTGTTTCCTTCTCTGATAGTGATTTGCTCAAGAATACGTCTTGCCCTCTGAACTTCATCTGATTCCAGAACTGTTGTCGATCGTAATCCGGTATCTTCTGCGTCGAAGTATTCACGAATCAGACTATCAAATCGATCTCCTGTATCGCATTCGCAAATGTGGTAGCTGAAATGCTGCGTCTCACGATCTTCCACCAAGCTTTCATACACACACCAGCCAACGCGTGTCTTTACAGCAATTGGACCTCGTCTTCCTTCTTTAATTTTCTGTGGTACGGCCAGGGACAAATTGCGGAGTCCGATCAGCAATCGAGGAACCGCTTTCTTATAGCTGCGGATCGGTAATCCGGCCAAGTGTTGGTACCTCTTCTGGAGTTCATCAAAACAGAGCGTTTGAGTAGGTAGATTCAGACGCTCCACGGTTCTCGCATTTTCCAAACGGTATCGCTTTGTACTCCCTAGCTCCGATAGTTCGAACGAAACAATTTGCGAGCTTTCCTCCGAACGAGACATATCGGCGGTCCATTTCAAACAAAGCGGGAAAACTGGGCCTTGTAGATCTAGTTGATCTGCCAGACTTTGCTCCAGTAAAGTAGCTGAGGAACCTTCGTCCAGGAAGGCGTAGGTGTTGATTGATTTTGTCGGTCCAGTTACTGTCACCGGAACGATGCGGAATAAAACGGATTGTTCACAGTGGTGATACGTGTGATTTTCCGTCGCCCTGCTGGTCGAAGAGTTATTCGCGTTCGAATTGGACACCGTGTGTAGTAGTGGGTGATGTCGAAATTGGCACCCATCCACCTCACATTTTGCTGAACTTCTGCACGCCCGTCGTCCATGTTGACCTAAACAGCACCGACAAAGCTTCAACGATGAGACGGTTTTCCATCGGCTATCGACGTTACTTTTCTTGAACGAGTCGCAATCTTTAATGCGATGAATACCTTTTCGACATACCATACAGGATTTTGGTGAATCGTTCTTGGCACCCGTCTGCGCCGTATCCGTAGCTTCCACATGTGAATGCATGTATCCTTTTTCTCTGGGTTTTGACTTCTCCGGCCGGTAATTCTGCGTTCCGGTATACAGGACTACTTTGCTCACCGATTCCACCACAGATGACATAAAGTCGTTAAAGGTTTGCAACGTTGCATCGGGAAACTGGATCAAGTGTTGAGCCCACTGCATCTTCACACTGGCTGGCAGTTTTTCCACTAGTTCTTGTAAGAGAACGGGATTGGAGAGGTGAGTTCGTTGATCTGCCGCAATTAAGTGGTTGACTAAGTTCCTGACCGCCATGCCAAAATCCATTAGGGTCTCTAACCGTTCCGATTTCGGCGCCGGAGCTTCACGGACGGTTTTAATCAGCTTGCTAATAATTACTTCAGGACGTCCATAGAACGTTTGCAGCGTACGAATGACTTCTGGTACCGAGTCTGGATTCAGCAGATTATACCGTACTGACCTGAGCGCATTGCCTTTTAGGCAGCGCTGTAGCCGTGCTAGGTTTTCAACCCTGCTGTAACCACAGGCAGATGTACTGTTGCGGAAACTACTTATAAATAACGGCCATTCCTCCGGGTCACCGTAAAAATCAGGTAGATCTCTGGGCATCACCTGCCTGGCCGCAAGCTGTTCTGGTGATGGTCGACGCACTTCCTGGAACAAGGAATCCACTGCGTTATCTCGAGTTACTGACCGTGATTGTTGTGGAGTGCTGATAAGACCAATTTCAGTTGAGCGCGCGAAATTGCAACGCGGCTGCTCATATGCACCGTGTCCTTCTCGTTGAAATGGGTTCGCCTCATTGAAATCGCGAGGGTCGCATACCGGAACTATATTCTCGGTTGCCGGCGGTGGTTCAGTGCGTACTGCTGGTTTTGTCTTAGGAACTGCTCCTCTCGAAACATCTCTCAATGGCCACAAGGACTGTGCTACTGGTGCTTGTGGTTCTATGCTACGCTCCTGCAATAATAGTTGGCATTTCCGGAGTTGTTCTTGGAGATCCTGCAAAGCCTGACGGTCATTCTTCGAATCTTCCTGGCTCCTATGCAGCTGCATCTGTAGAATGTTGTAGTTTTCTTCAACTGTTTGCATACGCTCCTTTTCGCGTTTCTTCTGACTCCGTTTAACTACAACTACGCGTTTTGACGACTTCGCAAAATTATTCTTACCATCGAGAACGTCAACAGATCGATTTAGATTTATTACTGATGGCATGGGATGATCGAGAGCAGCATTTGTTTTGGTTGTGCCTACAGCACCACTTTCATTCTCAGCCGAACGACCTGCACAGTGCGCAGTAGTAATGACATCAACAGGATAAGAGGGGTTCTTCGACTCAGTGAGCGACTTGCTGTTTGTGTGCGACGCTGCTACTTGGTCTACCCACTCGTGGACGTCTTTCTCTCGTTCTCTTGTTTCGATGTAGGCAATTCTGCTACGAACGCTACGCGTTTCTGTTTCCTCTTCCAACGCACACTGCTGCAGTAGATCGTATTTAGCCTTCACAAACTCTTTCTCCATGTTGATCTCTAGCTGCTTCTTGTGCAGCTCTTTCTCTTCTGCTAATCGCTTCAAGCTGAGCTCCAAAAGGGCTCTCCGACTCGATGACGTCGTCCGGATAGAAGTGGATCGATGTATGGATGGTGGCGGTAAACATTTTACGCATATCCAGCTAGAGTGATCAGCGACAGAGGCATCGACCTTGGCACAGGAGTAATGCCACCAAGCAGTACATTTATCGCATTGTACTATATCATCCTCGCTATCAGGGCGATCGCAGGCAGCACAAACGTAGGATTTATCGGGGTTCGAACTTGTATTCGACATCTGTGGCGAATTTCTTAAAGATTTGTTCGGGAAAGATGAACACACCGATTCTTTTTAGCGTAATGCTTTAAGCTGTAATTCATATATATTTGTTAGATTAAGTTGCTTAAAATATAAATGATTGTAACTCACAAATTCGGTTCACCCTAATGTGAAAATCTTCCGCGAACAAAAATTGGATTTCGGGTTGCTTACTCTACAATAATTTATGGGGGAAATATAGAAATTGTGTATGCTTATAATAGGAAATTAGTACATACTTCAATGTACGATTTATAAATGCTGGCGTACGGTGTAGCCAACAGCACTCACTTGCACCTGGGATCGCTATGGGAACATAGTTTAATCTTTAAGGCATTGTAATTCGCAGAAAACAAAGCAGATGTTACCTTATGCTCTGTTCTGAGAATCTTATTTTCCCCAGAGTAATCAGCGCTGCGTACTGTGGAACAGTCCACTGGTACAATACCACAATTTTCTAGGCTATTAATAAAATCAGCACTAAACTGCACTAAATCTAACTTTCCTTGTAATTCTCGCAAAGGATGATGTGGACTATCGAATTATCGAACCAATCTGTAACTATCTTTCATTGTCGTCTACCGCTATTATCAATACTCTTAATTTTAACCTGCTCATCAGTATTGGTTGGTCCTTGGCAGTGTTGCCAAATGCAAAGCTTCATCGCCAACAGATAGCATGAAACATGGTATTAGTTTTTAGCATATCGGTTATCATATCGATTAACGATTGCTATAACAATTTTAATTGAGGAGTGGAAATGCTACCTAAATCAAATTCATCAGAACACTCGTGGGAATTTTGGTTTTGGTTCCTACCCGTTGCCACGGCAGCATATGTAGGTCCATTTACATGTTGAACATTGTTAAAAACACGGTTAGGTAAGAATTGGTGCCTGCAGGTATCGAAATAGTATTTGCTCCTCGTTAAGCGTTTGAAGTAACCGTTACAAAACGAAAAACCTGAACGATGTTTGTACCAGCGGCTTGGTTGGATTTGGTTCTTCACTGATCGATATTTCTAGCTGCAGAATGAGTTGTAGCTGGCAGGGAACGGGTATTGTTTCCTATCTGACGTTTAGTGCGCGACTGCTAAATTTCTTTGCAAATCTTGCACTTCCAAAATGTTGATTTAAGGCTTTCACCACAATTTGAACATTTATATTTTGGTTGATCTTCCTTCATAGTACACTCGTCGTTGCAAGCACGAGGCCACCTCTCATTTGTTATTGCCCGACCTTTCTGAGACAGTCACCTCAGGGGACTCGTGAACGGCTTTTAGCTCCAAGGCTCAAACACTATTTAAATAACCACGAACTGGGAACGATATTGTCTGTACTGACTGACGTTGCTTACAAACACTCCCTGAGTTTTTGTGCTGATTTTAGATTCAAATGCAAAATCAAAAGAAGCATGGCCCTCAAGTATGGTTATGACAGAAACCAGAACGACAGAAAAATTAATAGAAAAAATCTTCGTGTTCCAAACCTACTCTGTTGTCCACGGGTCAAAAACAAAGCAAGCAACATCGGAGGAACAACGAAGCCACAACATCTGCAAAACAAGCGCATTTGTCATTTGCGAATGTCATAGTGACGTGACAGTCGATGGAGCGCTGCCGACCATACCCAACATCAGTGACTTCTCACGACTCTCAACAATTCTAGCGATGATTGTAGATTGAGAATCGAAAAGCACACTGATTGAATGGATTCAGGCTTTTTTTTACCGTTACTCATTTTGATTTTCACAGATTGCAATTCTGCGTGGAACCACTCCAGAGTATCAAATTTGGTAACGACAATGCATTAGTCACATCAACGCTAAATTTTCGCGTTTGTGATAAAAGTACAGTAAGATCGCGCTTGGTATTGAAATTTGTACAGTTGCCGGCAAGACTTGTCCGTACAGAAAGCAAAATGCTTCCACGCATGCTAGTTTTAGCCAGTACGGTCTCTTAGAGGACTTGCAGGTTTTCATTTTTTGAAAGCCTGTGAATAACGCAGATGGAATATGCCATATCAGTAAAGGAAATCTGAGTAAATAGTATTCTCTAACAATTTGAATTTTCAGATACCGAGTTGCATGTGTCTAGATCGGGTATGCATAAAAGGTGAAAGTGCCCTAGTAGCACACTTGGTAATGCACGTGACGACGTAAGCAGCGCTCGCCGACGCTGACGTTTATGCTATTTACCCACTATTAGGACTCACCATGAAACTCAAGAAATCCACCATGGTTCGTATGTTTTGCGATGCAGCTGCGAAAGTGGGTTTAAATTCCTTGAGCACGATTATTTCTTTGGGACCAGACCTACTTACAGCGGTCCATAATTGCCAGATTGCTGTGACGTTTGAGGTTCACTGAGTTCACCGCTGGAGATGATAATGATGATAATATGTACTACCATCCATTTTAGCACAGAAACTTAATACGACAGTAACGGACACGCTATGTTTAACATTTTCGTCGCTCGATAGACAACAGCACCTATAAGTAATCACAGGATTATAAGGAGTCTTCTTCAAACAATATGGATCAGCAATTGAACAAAACTGTAAGTTATCGAACAAGAGATGTCCCAATGATAGAGGAGAAAAACCCGCTCTTTATCCACAAACTGTAAACTACGTGGAGTTTGCATTCCCACTCTCTCCATCCAATTCGCTTTAATCGGGTGCCCTGATGGTCCTTCTCATACACGGCAATTAAACTTTACTCAGCAGGCCAGACACAAACTCTGCACAAGATGAAAATTTCACCATTTCTCTTCCATTTGCAGTATAAACAATAACAGCACGATCAGCTGCATGCGCTTGGATGAGTGTTTTGATATTGTCTGATCTTAAGCCAGGGGCGGGTTCACAGTTCGTCACTCATTTACAGCCAGCTGTTTGCTTATGGTGAAGGCAACCCTTTCGTGATCGGGTTTTCGATTTTGCCGACGGCAACAGAGGAGATAAACGATTTTTCGGATTAAACTCAAACGAAGGATCTTTTCCAATCAATCCGTGATCGAAATGGAGAGGCAGCTGATCGCTTAGGTCACGAAAAAGCTGAAGAATATTCATCTTTTCAATGCCCCAAATAGAAAGAAGGCTCCTGTCATACACAGGAGACACGAACAGCGCTGCCTGGTGAGCAAAAATCCATCTTGTACACTATTAATATGATGCGTGTGAAATGTCAATCTCAACTTCAAACGCAATTGACTGTTATACCTTCTTCTTACCTTATACACGCCCATTCGGATTGACCCTAAATTGAGTAGAGGTAAATCAAAATCATAAAAAATGGAACTACTCAAAATTAAGTACCTGGGTGAACCAACAATTGATTTGGTTTTGAGTTTGTTATACCCATTATTGTAAAATTTAGTTTTCATGGAAATTGGGTAAAATATTGAGTTAAAAAATACCCCAGGCTGCTATATTTAAGCTTTTTCTGTTATATGCTTTGGAAAAAATCAACTCTGCAGTTTCTTTATTTTATTTGTGGTATGGTTATGCATGCTCAATCAAATTCACCTGTAAATAAAGTTGGTTACAAATCGAATTACTCGAAGAATTTATCACTTACCAATATAAGGCTGGATCATTTTTTTTCATAAATACAGACATGTACACATACATAAAAATATAATAAAAATTATAATACCTTTGAATTTGCGGTACGTTGCGGAATTATCGTTTCTAAATTTGAATTTATTATGTTTTACACCTCACTTGATAAAATGGCGGCTGACACTGACGTGAATTCACTATAGTCTAACAGCTTAATAAAATATTGAACCAGGTTTATGAAGAACCAAGTCAGTTTATGAAAATGGGTAAAAGTTACTCAATATTGGGTAAATCCGAATGAGCGTGTAAACCAGCGACTCAACATTTCCGTAACAAGACGATTTTTTTTCAAATGGGCTTATCTTTTTTCAAATAGGCTTATCGATTTTCTTCATAGACTTTGATGAAGTTTGTCAGAAGCAGATAATTTCTCATCTCCATGCGAAGCGCTAAGAGTGGACGGTAATTTTTTGCTAGAACGAATAGACATGAAGAGAAAGTGTATTGATAGTTCCGTAAAGGGCAACGGCAGGCTTTGAGATTGAAAGATACAAGTTTGAAAACGAGCGAAGGGCATTGCACGGTAGTATCCAAATCAGGCTTCATACTATGTTACAATGTTACAACCGATCATTCAGCGGGACTTCAAAAATACAACAAGCTATACTGAGGCGTCCTGATCGAACGATTTTGTGGACCAAAGGGAGCAACATTGTAATTTTCCGAATCATGCGGATATCACAAGAAATGATTGCAAAAATTGCAAAAATTGCTGGGCGCATTTTTTTGTAACCTTAAAGGGTGTTCCGATCAACATTTTGTCAAACAGTTGTGTGTGTGGGTCGATCAATGTTTTTATTAATAAGTTAATTTCTTTTTCTACTTCTCGTTCAGGTAATACAGAAATTAGGAGAAATATTCAGCTTAGCTTCCTTTTAATCGAATGCAAATTGCCTGGTCTTCCGTTTATCACCTGCCATGAGATTTTGAACAGTCTTCTTGTCCGCTTTATTCGCCGCAGAATGCCAGTTTGCCTTGAACTGTTTCTCGCTCACAAACGCTTATTGAGTCTTGTTAAGGTTCCGCTTGACGATGGCCCAATATTGTTTGATTGGGCGGAGCTCTGGCGTGTTGTGTGGGTTCTTGATGGCAGCATACCACTTCATGGCCTTTTTTCCGTAATGGCAAGATGCTAAATCCGGCCAAAATAGAACGAAACAATTGTGTCGTGTCAGGAAAGGCAGTAGACGTTTTTGTAGGCACTCGCTCAGATAAATTTCCTGGATGACAGTTTCGGTCGCAATGTAAAGGGTGAAACGGTCAAAATTTGGTCAAGGGAAAACGCGTGTAAATCGGTGAAATCGTTTATTTAAAAAATCAAATTAAATTTCTTTTTCAAGTTCAATTAGTATAAAATTCAGGAAAAATATTCAGTTAGGCTTCCGCTTTTCCAAATCCGAATTGCCGGGCCTTACGCTTGACCCCTGCCATCAGATTTTGTACAGCCACCTTGTCCACCTTCTTCGCCGCAGAAAGCCAGTTTGCCTTGAACTGCTGCTCGTCCTTAGCAGTTTTTTTGGTCTTCTTTAGGTTCCGCTTGACAATAGCCCAGTATTTCTCAATTGGGCGGAGCTCTGGCGTGTTGGGAGGGTTCTTGTCCTTGGGAACCACCTGCACGTTGTTGGCGGCGTACCACTCCATGGCCTTTTCACCGTAATGGCAAGATGCCAAATCCGGCCAAAACAGTACGGAACAACCGTGTCTCTTCAGGAAAGGCAGCAGACGTTAATTCAAACACTCTTTCACGTAATTTTCTTGGTTGACAGTCCCGGAAGCTATGAAAATGCTGCTTTTCAAGCCACAGGTACAGATGGCTTGCCAAACCAGATATTTCTTTGCGAACTTTGACAGTTTCGTGTGCTTGAAAATATCTGCTACCTTTCCCCTGCCTTTTGCCGTATAAAACTCCTGTCCCGGAAGCTGCTTGTAGTCGGCTTTGACGTAGGTTTCGTCGTCCATTACCACGCAGTCAAACTTCGTCAGCATCGTCGTGTACAGCCTCCGGGATCGCGCTTTGGCCGTCGTATTTTGTTTATCATCGCGATTTGGAGTCACTACCTTCTTGTAAGTCGATAGTCCGGCATTGGCGTAACTACTGGGGGTGCCTAGGGGGCCAGGCCCCCTCCAGAATTCTGTAGGCCCCCCCCAGGATTTTTCTCTAATATATTTCTAATTTGAAATGAAACACTATTCAGAATCTCTATGGTATTGCAGGGTTTTTTTTCCAGTTTAAGTTGCGTTTGTACTTTGCTACCTTCAGAAATAGTTTGAACGAGTAACTATTTCTGAAAGAGTAAAGTGCGCAAAACCTATTCTCCACACTTTTCACTTACCCCACTGTAACTTAAAGGATGAAAAATTGGTACATATCCGTTGGCTTATCCCGTATCGATTGGAATGTTTTGGATGCCCTTGATATTGAATCAGCTGTTGACCGCTTCAACTGTTTACTGCGTGAGAGTGTTTTGGCAGCTGTACCGAAGTGCCAAACTCCGAGAAAACCATCGTGGACTAATGCTCTTCTACGCAACATGAAACAAGTGCGCGCTAGGGCTCTTCGCGCGTTTGCCATTCGACGATGTGCCTCTACCAAATTGGATTTTAATCGCGCCAGCAATGAATATCGGCGCTATGACAAACTCCACTACAAATATTATGTACATCGCACACAGGAAAATCTTCGACGCCATCCGAAGAAATTTTGGTCGTTCGAGAACTTTAAGAGGAAGGAAAGTGCTGTGCGGGAAGTACCCAGCGATGTGATTAACATGGATGTCTTTGCTGTCGACGGTCAGGTGGTTCTTTCGGTGATACGCAAGACCAAATCGTCCTTTAATCCTGGACCTAGCGTGATTCCTTCTGCTGTGTTGAAAAATGCCTTGACATTTTAGCTACTCCACTTTCTCTGCTATTCAACTTATCACTCCAGCAATCAAAATTTCCAATGCATCGGAAGTTCCAGTTTTCAAGAAAGGAGGCAAAAGTGATATAAGAAATTACCGTGGCATTACTTCACTCGGTGTGGAATCAAAAGTATTTGAGTCGCTGATAAACGACAAATTTTGTACTACCTGCAAGAATTACATTAGCCCCTATCAACACGGCTTTTATCCCGGCCGCTCTGTTGAAACGAATCTTATCAGCTTTACGTCGTTTCGCATGGAGAACGCATGTAAAAAACTTCAAGTCGATGCTGTTTATACCGATCTCAAATCTGCCTTCGATAAAGTTAACCATGACTTACTGCTTGCAAACCGGAGAAAATTTGTTGTTCCATTGCTTTCTACAGATGGCTTCGATCTTATCTTGTGCAACGTCAAGTATCTGTCAGTATTGGAAACAATTCATCGGACTATTTTTCGAACCATTCCGGAGTTCCCCAAGGAAGCACCCTGGGACCATTGCTGTTCTTGCTTTTCATAAACGATGTTTCCTTCGTATTGCTTAATGGAGGTTTTCTGTTGTTGTTTGCAGACGACCTTAAAATTTATCTAGTTGTTCGAAGCCGAGCAGACTGCTATGAACTACAGAAACTTCTTGAAATATTCAGTAATTGGTGCGAGCGAAATATGATGGTTCTGAGCATCTCAAAATGTTGCGTAATAAGTTTTGGTCGAACGAATAATGCTATCCGGTTTGATTATAGTATTGCTGGATCTCCACTTCAACGGGTTGATCATGTTAAAGACCTCGGAGTTGTATTGGATGAAAAGCTAACCTTTACTCGCCACTTCTCAGGTACCATTGATAAAGCCAATCGCCAGCTTGGGTTCATGTTCAAAATCTCCAATGAGTTTCGTGATACGCTGTGTTTCAAATCTCTTTACTGCTCGCTGGTACGCTCTATTGTTGAGTTTGCATCTGCTGTATGGAACCCCTACCAGGCTGTATGGAGTGCGCGGTTTGAAGCTGTCCAACGCAGATTTGTAAGATATGCTTTGCGCCACCTTCCATGGAGTGACCCGTTAAACTTGCCTGCTTACGTCGATCGCTGTCGTCTACTAGGGCTGGATACTCTGGCTAAACGAAGGAATGTCGCGCAATCTGTATTCGTAGCCAAGCTTATCTTATCTGAATATGATATTCCTGAGTTGCTGTCGAGAATCAGTCTATATGCTTATGCATAATCATGCTGCAAATAGTTCGATTGTTGCCATGATCCGCCGTTTCAACGTAGAATCCGACGAATTTGATTTCAACATGTCCGCCTCAAGATTTCGTCACCGCTTGCTGAACCGTTTTTAACGTTGACTTTTATTAGATGTAGGTACTTCACAAAGTCCGATGAATCAAAGACAAATACAAATACAAATACAAACATTACATCACTTCGCTCGGGAGTTTGCGTCTGTTAAAATGTTTTGAAATTGGAAATATCTTCCCAACGTCATGGGATCCCAGTAGTGAACAGCAATTTTTGCTAGAACCAAAGATGTGAAGAGAAAGTATCGATAGGTCCGAGAGAGTTCGGCAGGTTATGAAATTGAACGTAGGGCTTTTGTTAAGCAGTATTTCGAAGCAAACGCACACACTTTTGCCACACATCACCATGCGGAAAGGTCACGGATCCGCCACACTGACTGGCAAAAATGTATGCGCTTGATCGTGCTCAAATACCGCCAAAGGCACATAATGGTTCTAGCAATGTGAAATCTCTGTTTTTACACTCCCTAAAGACCACATGTGATGGAAACCAATATCCAATTTGGAGTTTTTGAAAACATAGCTTCTCATTTTTACTAGTAATGTTTTTCTCGTCGTTGTTTACTCAACAACCTCCTAGAGAAACCCGGTAAAGAGTTGTTTGCTGATCCTCTTAACAGCTTGTTTTGAATAACTAATTATATTTTTTATATAATGCGTTTGCTTCAAAATACTGCTTAACAAAAGTCCTACGCTTTAGCCTAAGATAGTTCTGAATTCTAATAATTCAATTTTATTAATATTAAAATCCTAAGACTCATAACTAAAATAAAAGTGACAATAAAATGTAGAGCCTGTTAAGTTGAAACATAAGTTTTGAAACACTTGTGTATGTACGTATTTTCATTTTATTATTCAAGAAGGTTTAACAATAATGAGCTTTGTTTAAAGGCGCCTTTTAGAATTCACGATATTATTTTCACTTGTACGTATAGACTCTTCACTTGTAGAGTATAGACTCCTCAGAGTGATTAAAAATTCCGGAGCTAACGAATGTCGATAAGCAAAATATAGAGATAGAAGTTTATTCATTAACGTACTAATGGGATAAAATCCCAAGTAGCACACTACGAACATAATTAGTTGTAGTAACTTTATTATGACTTTGCAAGTCATATTTATGTTATCTGAACTGAATGGTAACAAGTGTGCTACTAGGGATCATTATGCGAAATTCTTCTATCGAAAATCTCGCCTTCTTGTGCGCACACCCACCTTTGCTAGAGAATCCGCCTTCTCATTGCCTGGTATTGAGCAATGTGAGGGGACCATACAAAGATAATCCTACATGATCTTTCGACCAACACCCACATCTCCTTCCTTATTTTTTGAAGAAAATAAGATGAGTGCCTCACTGTTTTCATCGACCGGCCTCAATAGAACTGAGACTATCCGATAAGATGAAATAATGGTCTTAAATGTCGGAAATAATCCCCAATGCGAAATTGATTGCTGCCAGTTAAGCAACATATACGAAACAAGGTTCCTAAAATTTCCGGAAGCCAGATGGATATTCATAGTAGACATCAAAACCAGTGGATCAATCAACCCATCAGTGAAAATTCTTCTATTGCACTTTAAATAAAAATATGGGGAATTAAAATAGGTCGAAGTTGATCTGGAACTTATGAATAGCCTGCTTCATGGAGAGATCATAATCAATGGAGGAACTGTGATCAGTGAAGCGTACACTAGGAGAATTATAGCAACGAAGACTAATATATAAACTGATTCATGATGCTAACTAAAAACTGATAAAAATTCAAATGGGACTGAGTTGCAATTACCGGCAGTTCAGATATTTTGTGTTTTATTTTTATTACTTTAATAGGTAATCGACAATGTTGTAGGACATCTGGAGAAGATGTTCAACAACATGCCATTTGCTGAGTCAGCTGACTGGTTATCGCGTTAAGATAAGGCAAATTGGCAGGAGTTCATAGACCATTATTCAGATGCTCTAGATATAAAACAACAAAACCTGCAAACCTAAGCAACTGTCGTTTGAATTTTTTGCGCCATAAAAAGTTCAATATAACTTTGGAAACCTTGCGAGCGGAACTGAAAGTTGATATTACATCCAATCTATAAAGGTTGCTCCAGGGGTTAACTTCCATTCCTATAAGCTCAGCCGGATGCGAGTGGAGCTTCTCAGCAATGAGACGCATAAAAACATGACTGAGAAGTACCATGACGCAGAACCGATTTTCAAAACTGACTAATTTAGGCATTGGGGACGGAGTTGTGAAGGAATCAGTATCAACCGACACAATTTTGAAGATTTAAAACGCGTTATCCAAACCAATCTAAATGTAGATATAAATTTAAAAAGTGTATTGACTCAATGTTGTTCTTTTAAGTTTTAAGATTTTTAGTTCAAACTTGACTCTATATAGATTCAGGTCTATTCTCCGTCTCGGATGAGTTGAGACGGCTCAAGAGAATCGAGTAATGTGACTACAGTAACATCGTGTGAGTCCATTCTTTATTTGATCCACAAAGAATAATACGAGGTATATATTCACCACACTCGATTCTTTTAAGAGATCTCGACTCACCAAGGCGCAGAATAGACCTAATTATTCGATTAAAACTGTTTTGATTTATCAATTAAAATAACCTGTACCCAACAATGAAGGTACTTTCGTCGCTCTTTTTAATATTCCTATAAACGAAAAAAAAAAACCTCTGGACAGGCCCCCTCCAGGCCCCCTCCAGACTAATTGTATAGTTCCGCCAATGTAGTCCGGCTCGTTTTTTGGCTCGATGCACGGTTGTAGACGATACACCCAGCTTATTTGCGGCATCTCTCAGAGATAGGTTAGGGTTTCGCTTGAAACTACCGGAAACTCTCTTTGTCGTCTCAGCGGCTTCCGGTTTTCGATTTCCCCCCGATCCAGACTTCCTGGCTGTCGACAAACGTTCCCCAAACACTTTAATTACATTTGTAACGGTTGATTTGGCAACTTTTAGTGATTTTGCCAACTTTGCATGCGAGTAGCTCGGATTTTCGCGATGCGTGAGCAAAATTTTGATACGCTGCTCTTCTTGCTTGGACGGCATTTTGACAACTGAAGAGTGAATTCCAAAATCAAAATAGGAGCAACATTCTACACACACACACCTTCAAAATGAGGGGTGTTCAGGTTTTTTAAATGCAAAATTGAAAGAAATACGTCAAGTTGATATTGAACAAATTTTGACCGTATCGCCCTTTAAACGTTGCTCTTCAAGCCACAGGTACATATGGCCTGCCACACCAGATATTTCTTCGCAAACTTTGAAAGTTTAATGTGCTTGAAAATATCTGCTACCTTCTTCCGTCCAGTTGCCATATAAAATTCCTGTCCAGGAAACTTTTTAAAGCCTGCCTTGAGGTAAGTTTCATCGTCAGATCATCAGATAACACAAATTTCTGAAAATCATAATTTTAGCTCAAGAATGTACATACTTTGCAGTACAACAACAGTTCATAAGTGCATTGTTAGTATTATGAAAGAAACCAAAAAAATATATTACAGGTAATGAAAATGCTAGCTTTTACTGACGTTTTGGCACAACTGCCACACAACTTTTCACGCAATGTGCAGAACAAAAATGACTGTTACCGGTGCTGACAGTCTTTTCCAGATTTTTTTTTCCAAAGACCTCGCAGATTTTTAGTTCGCCATGGTGTGATTCGTCATGTTGTGAATGAAATGATAACATTCCGATTGTAAGTGTTTCGCAAATGAAAATCCTAATTGAGTACTTGTACTAAATCAGTACGTCAAACCCAATGTTTCTGCACTTTAATAAAATGTGGATCCCAAATCAATATCGAAGTGTGACTAAAAATTGTCTTTCTAAAAGTTGAATCTCTTGAATTCAACGGCTAAAAATGCTTCGATTATACAGAAAAACATTTCAATTCGAAATGCGACTCAATTCTCAATGGATATGCCAGAATGCTTCAATCACAATTTTTATTATTTTCAGTATAGCTGTATAGGTCACACTCTTCGCTTCTCGTTTCGATTTCGCCTAGCACTAAAGTCTGTGCACGTTGAACTTCGGATACTTTTCTTTCAGTGTAGATTTTGAATTATTTCACGGATCGCTGAAACGTTTCAATTATATAGTGGCTGATACTCTCCATTTTATTTCGTGGTACATGTTGACATTCTTGTTACATTCAGCTCAATGGCGTCGAATCAAGTAGAAGTGCGCAAACGCATTTCGTACGAACGGAAGCAAAATCCGAATTTATCGGTACGCGATCTTGATAAGACACTAAAACTACCGTAAAGTACCGTGTCTTGTGTTTGCAAATCATTTGACTAGTGCTTGGCTGTGGATCGGAAGGTTGTATGTTGGACAAATCAAAAAGCATGCTTCCGACAAATGGTGCAGGCCCTTATTGATAAAAATCCCAATGTTTCTGTGCGAAATGTGGCTCACAAAGTTGGGAAGGCAAAATCATACGTACAAAAAATGAAGTAGAGGCAAAGACTAAAAGCGTACAAAGTAAAAAAAAGTGCAAAATTGCTCTACGAAAAGTCGCAAACATTTTCTTATATCATAATGGACGACGAAACATACGTACTCGAAAACTGTTTAAGCTTCTGAGTTTGGCGTTTATTTCGAAATGCAAAAGAACGCCGTTGTCGACCATTTCCGGACAAAGAATGTATCCATACTCCCGAAGAAGTATTTGATTTGGCTGGCCATGTGTAGTTGTGGTCGGAAATCTAAAAGCTTCGTCTCTACCGCTACTACTACTAAGGATGTGTACGAGAAAGAATGTCTGCAAAAGCGGTTGCAACCGTTTATCAGAAGCCGCCGTTTATCCAGCTCTGTATTGACCTGATTTGGTCACTATGTGAAATCAGTCCTGGAATGGTATAAGGTACAAGAGGTCAAATACGTGCTAAAAAACAGCCAATCCACCAAATTGTCCAGAACTTCGCCAAATAGAGAAGTACTGGGCTATAGTTAAGCGGAAACTCTTCGAAACTAAGAAGAAAGCAAATCATCGGTATTTCAAGAGAAGATGAAAAATCGTCAAGGTGGGCGTATCTGAAGATACCATATGGAACTTCATGGAGGATGTACCACAGAAAGTTTGAAAATTTTGCAGAAAGAAGCATTAACAATCTAAAAACATCTAAATTCTAATGTAGATATGACTCTATTATTGTGATATAAACAATCGTTTTTGTTGAGTCATGTTTTAATTTTTGTTTGCTGATATTATTTTGGTGTCCTTAATTTAACGTGGACAGGCTTTAAGCAGGAAAGAACATGGAGATGTACGAAAATGCAAAATAAACCTCGTTTCCTATCGAACAAAACTCGTATTAATTCCTACAATGTATTGCCTCTCCGACCAAACCGATCATCTGACGATACCCTTTCCCATATCCGAGTGACATTTCGGAAACGGGCAGTGAATATCAATCAGATCACCAATAAAAAAAAAGAAACTTCCCTAACATTGTTTCGATGAGTGCGAGATAGATAGCTACGCCACCGTTGGAGCAGGGGAGTGAATGAACAAAAATACTCTTCCTTCTTCGTTTCCTCTTATCGCTCTTGTGTCACGTTTTACACGGTGTTCTTTTGTTTATGCAAATTTGTTTATCAATTGAGCAAGTTTTTTTTCATGCTGCACCCTTCTATCATTCCTATCCTTTTCCCTATTTCAATTTGTCTATATTTCATTTTCGAGGATGAAATTTGTGTGCGATAACAAGTTTTGGGAAGGAAATGGAAATATATTTGCGAGAAAACGATAAAACTGGAGATAAACTAAATTTACATTCGGAATGCTTCTGCCGGGCTGCTAGCTGTTGCTGACTCTCCCTTTTGCCCTTCCCCCTTTCTGATACTTGCATAAGGGACGGAGGGAAAAGGTTCTGCCCGATTATCTTGTTGCGTGCCTGCGAGCATGTTCGAGGACAAACTAAAATGATATATGCACATATGTGGAGCAGAGCCAAGGATTGAGTTTACTCGGAGCAGAATTAAATAAAGAAGTCGAATGAGTTTTTTGCTGTTTGTCGTACTGCCGGAAGATTGAGAGACCGATAATGGGATTCCGGCGGGTTGCTTTTGCGGATTTACTGAAATGATCGGAGTGCTCTAGTTGGGGTATTCTGGATGCAAGATTGTGTTCACGATTGTGTTTAGATGTGATGGTGAAATTTACGTTTACGCATCATCATTTCGGTTGATACATATAATTAATAATTTGTATAGTTAATAAGAATTTAATGCTATTAAATCGTTTGGATCGATTTTAAATGGCTGGGGTGCGTGAGCTAGGCATTCGAAGTAAATATAATACTGATGCTTCATATAGCTCAAATCGATGGAGACGCATGGTAGTTTGGTAGCCATAGTTATTTTTTTCACTTTTTCTTATTGTCTCTGAATGCATATAAAAACTTGGGCGTTGAACTTCATAGGCAAAGCTAAAAATTACGATTATTATTAAGATCGGAGTTGTATTAAATAACTGGAAATGAATCTCCCTGAAGGATAAAACGCATGGTAAATAAAAAGTGCTTGATTCTCAGAAGGCGGGATGCAATTAACTTAACTTCTTCTGAAAAAACGACAAATCGTTAGTGAACAAACAAAACATTTTTGACCCAAGATTGTTTCTTGCGGAATTCCTATCACATTAACAAAGGACTCCGACCCAGCGTTCCACGAAATAACCTGCACATTTAAGACTGTCCACGCCACATTTCGGACACTAAGATACCGGTTGCTTATTACAATACAATAGAGTTAGATATACACTGAAACCAGTTGATTGAGATTTCAATCCTTCTTTCTGTAAGAATTCGAACCACCATCGGATTCCGGACAGTATCCTAATATATGCTACTGGTGGCGGTTTTCAATCTTCTCTGGAAACCGTCGATTCCATTTGCTTTCTTCTTAGTTTCAAAGAGTTTCCGCTTAACCAGAGACCAGTATTTTTCTATCGAGAAAAGTCTTGTTGGCTCAGAAATTCTCGATGGGACGCAGCTTAGGGAATGGCGACTTGGGTACCACATCGATATTCAGCCACTCCATCTCCTCCAACGATCGCTTCGAGTAGTGGACCGACGCCAAACCTGATCAGAACACCGCGTCTTCGCCCTTATGGTATTTATTGATGAACGACGCAACTTCCGGCAGGTATTTCGTACTATAAATTTCCCCGTTCACGGCCAGTCGGGAGCGAAAGAAGAACGGCTTTGACATCCCCTTCTCGCTGGTTGTCAGCCACAGCAGCACCTTTTTAGGGAATTTTTTTTTGTCTTGATTATCGAGATTTTCAGCCTCGGGCTGGTTCATCTCCCGTCGTAGTCAGTCAAACACCACTTTTGGGCATTTTCGTAACTTCTCCGGAGGTGAAATTCAAACTCGTGACTTAGGCGTGAGAGGTATGGATGTTAACCAATACTTGAAATGAACTTCACCACGGAGTTCACTTCCTTCGTAGGAGAAGTAAAATAGATGTGCCCTGACAGTCGTTGCCATCCAGGGTGAGATAGATCTCGTCGTCCATGACCACCGCCACTTCGCGATTTGCCGGGAAAATCGAGTTGGCTATCTTATTCAGCCGCTGCCGCTGCGTCATTGCTTGCAGTTTCGAAAACAGTGGACGCGACTTCCGCTTTCTGACATGTATGTTCATGTTCGACAGGTACTTTTTCACTGTTTGGCCGGTTGAATCGATCTCCCGGCCAAGCGCACGCAGCGATGTAGCCACTTCTTCCTCGGGCTTCCTCTTCAGCATCTTTTGGAGCTACTTGTCGCTCAGGGTCGTCGGCCGTCCGGAAACGGGCTTTCTTTCGATGCTCTGATTGTTGTCTTATAGTGCCCAGATGTTGAAAATGCCGTAAACGGGCGTTTCCAGCGTTCACAAAGTGCTACACGATGTCCGTTTTCGATGCGGTGGGGTGTCGTTCTTTGAACACGCACACTTTTGAACGGAATTGCTTCACTGTTTTTACCATCACGGTTAGAGTTCGACTGATAGAGCTGTCAAATGTTGTCTGCCGACTAATGGGTTACTATGATTGATACGGCATGGGTAGTTTTGTCAGTGCGGGTTAAGGTAAACCCATGAAAAATCGGCAATTTTTGTCCATTATTTTTAATGCAAACGTTATTATTATCTGTACTCAAGAATAGCTTGGAGTATTGTTGATATTCTGAAATTACTGTCATATGTCTAAAAAAGTGTAATGATATTGCATGCATTTTTTTGCACTCATTCGTACAATGGAGACAACGAGACATAGCATTGTTGATCATGTGAACATCAAGATTCGAACTCAAGGATTGTTTATAGTATTTTGGTATTTTAAAAATACTCTAACATGTCTATCACTGTGTTATGATGTCCTGTGGAGCTATTTCAACGCTAAAGTATGGTGGAGACCTCGTAATAGTCTTGCTTAAAGACTGTATTCGATGAAATTTGGACATACGCAATTGTTCGTAACTTTTTTGCGTGTGGGTAAAAATTATTGAAATTTTAACTGAATGTATTTCATTGTGTTGTGTCATTTGTGTAATGAGTTTCGTGAAAAGCGGTCGAGTGTTTTCAGTGATGGCTTCGAATGAAGAAATAGTGCGCCAACAAATGTTGGGCACTCACTTCGAAAACGCAAACGCTCCTCATCGACGGATCGGAAAACAGCTCGGAATCGCACATTCAACCGTATCTCATGTTATCAAAACGTTCAAGGACCGTAAGACAACCAAGCGGAAAAATGGTAGCGGTAAAAAACGTGGCACATCAAATCCGGAGAAGGCCAGGATGGTATTGAACCAATTTAAGCGTTATTCCAACATTTCGATCAGGGATGTTGCGAAAAAGGCGAAAGATTCAGTTTTTTTTGTGCAGAAAACAATGAAACGTTCTGGATTACATGTGTACAAGGTCCAGAAGGCACCGAACTGGGGCGATAAACAGAACTCGGTGGCCAAAACTCGTGCAAGAAAACTGTACAGGGAGTGGCTCACAAAACCGTTCTGCATTGTGATGGACGATGAGACCTACATTAAAGCCGACACCAAATAAATGCCAGGACAGGAACACTACGTCGCTACCTCTAAGTTGGCCGTTCCGGAGAGTGTACGAAATTCGCCAAAAAAATCCTTGTCTGGTAAGCGATCTGCGGATGTGGCAAAATGAGTCAGCCCTGCATCACCTCTGGGACCGTCAACGGACAAATCTACAAGGACAAATGCCTTCAAAAACGACTTCTGTCCTTCGTGAGATCTCACGATGGCCCGACACTGTTTTGGCCGGATTTGGCATCTTGCCGCTATGCCCGGCCCGTCTTAGACTGGTACAAAGATAATAATGTAGTTTTTGTACCAAAAGACGTCAACCCTCCAAACACTCCGGAACATCGCCCAATTGAAAAATTTTGGGCAATCATGAAGGCAAAGCTTGTTAAAACTCCAAAACTGATAGAAAATGAACTTGAACTAAAGAAAGTGTGGTTAAAAGTAAGTAAGCAAGTCGGTCCTATCATTTGATGAAAGGGGTCAAGGCAAAGGTGCAGGCATTTGGGTTGGGAGAAGAAGTTCAATAAACCAATAATATCAAAACATAACCATTTAGTAGTACTTTATTTCCAGAAAGTTTGAAAGAATCGGTGTCAAGGAAAATTTTTGGTGACCTATTTTGTGTGTCCAAATTTCATCGAATACAGTCTTTATTATGTAGAACATCAAGATCTGAACTCAAGGCTTGTTTGGAAGGTCTAAAACAACTTAAATATATCCTTTTTCAAATATTTCATTCTTTTAGTGGTTATTGTCACTTGCTCACGCATGAAGACCATAAATTATGTGTAAATAGGTGTAGAAAAAATCTGTTTTGAATCGGTTATAGCAACAGTAAGGTTGTTGATGGAAACTCTCACAAAGTCTGATGGAGGGTGTTAATTTGGAAAATAAAACATTTTTTAACAATGTTTGGAAACCGCTTTGAACTATTCGTGATCATTTGTCAATCAATGCTTGTTTCTCAAAAGTATGTATATCTAAAGGAATCAAACTAACCTTGTGAGTAATAGTAATTGCTGGTTGGTCCGGAAATAACCTGAATTTGATTTTTCTCTGCGTTTGAACCTGCATCTGTTCAATAAAATAGAACAACTAATTGACTGTACTTGTAAAACTTAAAATTACAGATTTTTGAAGAATAAATAAATAATGTGAAATGAATAATATACATTTTCAACACGTGCTGTTTTCCTAGAAAACTGTGCTGTGAGAACTCCAAAAATAAAAGACTTAAAAAAAGGTTTATTAATGGCTGCAGCTAGAGCTTCTTTTAGGAATAAAAATTACTAATCGCATCAAGTCGACAAATTTTTCACCACCAATGTAGAGAATGGACTCAGCTCTATAAAATATGTGAAAGAAAAAACCTTGCATATACATAAGGACTGTATTGAAAATAAGTTATCCACATACTTTTCTTTCAAATCATATAAAAAAAAATGATAAACTATTCAAATACATAAATGATTCATTATTGTTCGGGATTGAACATGAACATTGTGAAGACCGGATGAAATTAATATTATTCTTTCACAAATTTGCGAATTTTTGATCAAACACTTTTCATCAAGTTCAAGTTCAAGTTCATCAAGTGTTTCATCAAATTTTTAGGACGCCTTAGTTATTTTTTTTCTGAGCTCCTTCACATTCTCAGTTGCTTTACCACTTTTTTTTCAGACCCTGAGGGCAATATGGCGGATTGATGTCTTTTTCAACGAAATATATACTCTTTTCCGTGAGCCAACTGAGAGTTGTTTTGGTGGAATGCGCCGGCGCCAAATTCAGCCAAAATAACTAAACTGAAGTGCACATATTTAAATTGGCTATAAGTTGCACACTAATAAGCCGCTGTGGAGTGCCAAATCTTAATCAATTCCTCTGATGTAATATTATCATATATTTTAATATTGATCTTTTTTTCTATAGATTCTACCACTTACATGTAATAACACTCCCTGATTGTAACACTGGGGTCATAATTAACAATCCTGGAAATTCATTCCTCTTTCATTTATTTTCAATGGAAATTTGCTTCAAGTATAATTTTCAACTATCTAACATTTACATCGTCTTGAAATAATACATCAACTTGATATGTGTTCCAATAGGATTACAGTCCAAATTTAATTTGGTTGATGTAATTTTCCATGCAACAGATTATTAAATCATAAAGGGACAGAAGTTTTTCTAAGTGTGCAGCAACATCTTCTGTCGCCACTCAGATCGATAGATTCCCGGTTTGATTATTCAGTTAGTGTAACAAAATGGTAAACTTCATACCGCAGGAATAGATTGCTTGCCATACTAGCACTTTTCGACCAAACTTCTTCACTTGAATCGACCTGTCAGCATCGCTTACACTCGGCAGTGTAATATTGTGAACCTGGAAGGGTTTTTGAGTCCTCTTTGACATAGGTTTCGTAGTCCATCAAAAAACATGCATCCAGTCGTTGCAAAGCTCGCGGATACACTTGTAAGTGGTCCCAACAGCATCTTTAGTGTGTTTAACATATTTTTGTTTTTTGCTGGAATAAACCACCCACACTTGTGATTGACACCAACAGCATTCCTATTGTTGGAGTAAAGCGATTCTCAAACTCGATTTTTTAACGTATTCTTGTATTCCATTGAAATAAACCACCCACACTTGTGAGTGACCCCAACAGCATCCTTCCTGTTGTTTTGGATCGGTAAAGAAATTTGAATAACTTTAATGTTCATATCTGTACAGAGTGCAACTTGAGCTTGTGAGCGTCCTTCTTCCAAAAATTTCAGCACGCCCTCCCTGAGTGCGAGCGGGTATTCAGATCGTTTGGTTTGATCCATTTTCGCTTTTTGTACATTCATTTAGTGATATAATAGTGAAATATTATGTTAAGCTTTAAACTTACCACGAATAAGCACTTTGTCAAATGACTTTTGAGCTGTGGACTTACACCAAAACAGGGTTACACCCTCTGATCCAAACGGAAATGCGCAACCAATTATACCAAACGAATGGAGAACCATAACAAACCAAACAAACGCCAGATCGGTTGCGGTTGGAAGTGTTGCCGTTTTTTTTTAAAAAAAAAAATGAAAGTCAAATCATTTTCTAGCACTACTGTATTCTGTATTAACTGAACATGAAAGAAATATAATTTGACTTATTAATAAAAACTTTGATAGACTCACACACATCACTGTTTGACCAAGTTTGGATCGGAACACCCTTTAATATTATTATTTCACCAATTCGCGAATTTTTCATCAAGTTCCGGACAAGCGTTTCGTCACATATTTTGGACGCCTTAGCTCAATTTTTTTAGACTTCTGTATAGTCTCAGCTGCTTTACCAGTATTTTTAAAGATACTCTACACAATTTAGCGGATTGAAGCCTTTGAGAGTTGTTTTGGAGCAATACACCGACGATATATCCGGGAAAAACAGTGGAGGGGTCCTAGAGGGTTTGAGCTGTTTAGTGGAATACCTGTAACTAGAAATTAGAAAAAAAATTAGTATCTTCCATTTAATTCCAACTACCTTTGCTTATCTTCGACGGATACGCGTATTTCGTCTACAATGTGCAGACTTCTTCAGTGTCTCGTACTAATAAGTCGAGTTATTAGTACGAGACACTGAGAAGTCTGCACTATGAGACAAATACGCGTATCTGTCGAAGATAACAAAGGTAGTTGAAATTAAATGGAAGATACTATTTTTTTTCTAATTTCTAGTGGAGGGGTACTTTGCAACAACCTCTACAGCAGACACTCAGATCGATAGATTTCCACATTGATTGTTCCTGTAGTGTAAAATATGGTAGACTTCATACCGCAGGATTATATTGCTTGCCATACCAGCACTTTTCGACCAAAATTCTCCGCTTGAATCGACCTGCTTGCATCGCTTACTTCTTCCCTTACGACGGCAGTGTGATATTGGGGATTTGGGAGGGGTTGTGTGTCCTCTTTTACATAGGTCTCGTTGTTCATCGAAATACATGCATCCGGTTGCTGCAAAGCTTGGCGAATACAATGTCTGAGCCATTGTTGCGCGTTGCTTCTGTTCTACACTTTGTTTTGCTTCTTGTAAGTCTTCAGGTTGTTCCGTTTCTTGATACGTTGAATCATTCCGCCGCTGGTTCCCGCTTGGCCAAATCTCGCATCGACATTGCTTTGTTCTTCCCAATTAGAGTTTCCACATCCTGGTAGTTCAGCCAAAGGATAGTGTTCCCCAAACTTGGTTATGATGGATTTTACACTAGCGTGATTCCAAAACGCAAAACGCTTCGCTAATTGTGGCATAGTTACACTTTCACGTAGCCATGTGTTCAAAACGTCTTTTTCAATGCGTGACATTTTATTTGTTTATTTGTTTATTATGTAATAATATCTTCCGACAACATGGTGTTAATGAAATCTTAATGCATAATAATAATACTAGTCATTAGCTAAACCACGCATTGTGCGTAACCGATCTCTAAATGTTTTAGTTGACAAATTAAAGTTGAAAACATCATAACTTGTCTGAAAACGTCTGGAGGTGGAGTTGAGAGGATCATTCGAGCCATACGTCGTATTTCGTGTCCTTGGTTGTAGAAATTGCCTGGATTGATGAACACGTTGAGGAGCATAAATCTGCAACCGCTCAAACAATGCTGCACTGTCAATTTCCGCACGAAGTATTTTTGCTCCAAATACTGCTTGATCCATCAAACGGCGATTTTGAAGCGTTTCAATGCCCAGCAAAGCACAGCAATCTTTCATATGGGGATAGATTTAAAGGGTCACGCCAGGGCAGATTTCTAAGAGCAGACCTCACAAACCTCCGCTGAATGGATTCAATCCGAGTGATCCACACCGCTTCGTAAGCATAGACGACGAGCAAGCAATACAAAGCACGTAGGCACAAGGGATCATCAAAGTCATGAGCAGTTTTTAGAATGAAGCCTAGCTGACGGTTGGCTTTGTCAATTACATCCGAACAATGCATCTTGAATGTCATTTGCGCGTCAAGTAGCACTCCAAGGTCCTTAATTTTATCAACACGTTCCAGTTGCTCCTCATGAGACTTAAGATCGTGTTTAAGCAATGTGTATTTTCCATTCTCATTTAATTAATAATTTCAGCATGCCTTGTGACATCTTTGCATTTCAAATTACTTTTGCATTTCAGGGCACAGCGCAGCATGACAATTAAATGCTTGTAATACTCGATTTGTTTTTCAGCATTTCAGCATATCATTTTCATTAAAATTCTATGTCTGAACTACTACTACTCCATCAAAGACTGACATGTGATAGTAGCAGTATTAATTGTTTTTAAATATATGTGATTAGTGATATTACATTTATTTCAGAAATCATCAAACCGGGCCCATCGATCACTAAAACTGCTTTCTTCGACCTATAGAATAGTCTGTTGATTCTCAAAATAATAAAACAAATCAAATATCTTTTCATTGAAATTTAATCTTTGTTGAGAGGACTGATTAACTCTGCTTTCCAGGTTGTCCTTGGCTATTCAGATATTTATACATATCCATATTTTGTTTTGCAGCAACACTCCAGTGGCTTTCAGTTACATTTTGTAAATACATATATTATATTCTATTACGTACATTATATAAACATATTTCAAAGAGTAAGGGGGGAATACAGGGTACCAGACGAACTGTAGGCTGGATGAGGGATTCGTGGTTATGTGGCCCAAGTAATGGATGACAATTATGCTTTCCTTGATGGAAATCGTCAGATCGAGATCAGCGAAGGTCTAATTATCTTCCGACATTCTACAATGAGTTTGTTAACCCTATTTTTAACTGTTCATTTCCCGTAATAAGAGCGTTTCGTTGGAAGGAGATTCGCTATCCTTTCCGTGGGTTTCGTGTAAGTGCTTCTTCATACAACGGAATAGTGAGGATTACAGATATGTACAGTTTGATCTTGCCATTAGGAGGAACTGTACGCCATGGCAAGTCCTGCACTGGTGGTGGCTTCCTATCACATCTCATCACATCACGTTCCAGCTGCTCTCCATGCATCGTGTAGCTGTAGTGAATAGGCATTCTACAGCAATGGAACGATATTATAGAGCATTTGGAGACACTCACTTTAAGTTGTGGCTACATCAAGAAGCAAAAAGGACAATAAGCTCTTGAAGTCGTCTGCAACCAGTACGTTTACGACGTCATTGAAAAGCAATACGAATAGTAGAGGACCAAGATTGCTTCCTTGGGGAGAAAACCAGCTGGATTGCGTTATACCAATTTTAACAGTCAATAGTCTGTTGCCTAAGTATGATCGAAGCCACTCTCGCATTCTGTTTGAAACTCCCAGTCGTTGCAGTTTTGCCAAAAGGATCACGTGATTTACGGTGTCAAAGGCAGCTTTTAAGTCAGTGTAAACTGAGTCAAGTTGCGCTCCAGCATCCATTGCTGCAATGGCAGTCGTCACAAATTCGCAAAGATTACTATTCATCGATCTTTTGGGGTAAAACCCGTGTTGGCAAGAGCTAATGTAGTTTCGACACGTGCTTAGCAAAACTTCGTTGACAATGGATTCAAAACATTTGAAGCCAGCTGCCAGCGATGTTCTACCTCGGTAATTAAAGATGTCAGTTTTATCTCCTTTCTTATGTACAGGAAGCATGTACGATGACTTCCTTGCAGAAGGAAATTGTTGAAATTGGAGAGATTTGTTGAAAATAGCTTGAAAAGGAGCGGTCAGCATACCAACATATCTTTTAAAGACCTCTTTGAAACTTTGAAAATATAAAACTTGCAAACAAGAAAACAAACGAAAGATGACAGCCAAACGTACAACCTTCTCTGATGAACACATAAAAACCATCACAGATCCACGCATACAACGCACATTTATGTGGATAGCTTATTTCCGATACATTCCTTACTCTCGTCATAAAAATAGAATTTAAATACAATGAAATAAACAGAAAAGAGTTTACCCGGATCTTAAAGACGTCTGCCATCGTAACCACAGTGATGAGCATCCAACCCTACACAGAAACAAAAGCGTTCACGAAAATGGTAACGGATCAGTGAATCCAGTTCATGCTTTCAGGATTTTACCTAAACGTGATTTAGTTCATGACGCTGATTCAGTTCACGGTGTATTTTTGCTGTCTTCAAATCACGACTGCAGTTCTGAATCCGGGCACGGATTTTTTCCGTGTAGTAGCACACTTGCTGCCATTCGGGTTGAGATAACATAAATATGACTTGCCAAGTCATAATCAAGTTACTACAAATTAATAATGACGGTTCTATTAGCAACAAATGGTACTAGTAACTAGTACAAGCCCAAATTTAATACAAAAATAGCTTCGAATACTCAATGGATTAGTTATGAAAATCAAACTTTGACACGCAACAATGACCAGATTTAGACAACTAGCCTTGTCTTTCATGAACCATCAAATTTGTTTTGCTTCGTAAATACTTCCAGTTAGCGATTGCTTACGAGAACACAATAAACAATCCTTTACATTGTCCTCCCATCTCAAACTTCCACGTCGTCTTTAGCACCGAAAACTCCTCGCGAATTCATCTTCTGGGAAGGCAAAACAAAAAACGAAACAAATCATTAACGATTACGCGCCGTCGTCAATGAGCGCCTTGTATAGATCGACTGGCATATTTCCGATTGAATCGGAAGTGCGCAATAGAAATAAATGGCAACAATTTTAGCGAGATCATGCAAAAAGGCTCTTCGGTGACGGCGGTCGGCAGCACCGGACAGCCGCTAATGGGGTTGAGTCTTCCAACTTATCGAGATGGAAAAGCCCACACGATACAGACCGAGATAGAGGAAAAAGGTTCTTCTCCAAGGAAATTTGTATTCGCGTCAGCCAATCTCGATAAACTCCATTAGGATGAACTTTGCAAGGCAATATTCACAGCGATGAAATGATGTGACAGGGTCGTAAATACGTGGGCTTTTAGTACTATCAGGAAGGACCGAATAGGATAAATTGATTCGCTGGCTTGAGCGTTCCGTCGGTGGCCAGAATCTATTTACGGAGGTTTTAAATCCAGATTGAACTTTAGACTCCACGCCATTTGCCGGATAGTTACGAGGGTTTGCCCACCAGGGACATAAGCCTGCACCTCTCGGTGTCATCATTGTTATTCAAACACAACCTTAATCTTCATGGCACAAGGAAAGTTCTCACCCACTCTCGTACATGAGACCACAGTACAGCAGTAACTTAAATTTCTAATTGTCAGAACCCTGCCACCTAATAACAGTAGCATCATGGCACTGCCTTCATCATCATCATCACCACTAACGTCATCATCACACGAACAGCAAGGACAACTGATGACGCATGGCACGGCCAGCCATCAGAAGAAGAAGTAGAAGAAGATATGAGCCAGTTTCAGGGCGATGCCAGTTACGTTTTGTTCATTAGTCGGAACGAAGGATGGTGCGCGCAGGCGTCTTTTTTCCCCTTCCTTTCTTCCTTCATGGAATCATATTAGCTGGTGCTGCAGGAAGGCGAGCTGATGGTCATGTTTTACGGCAAACGGCGTAAGAGCAGGTTTATGTTTAATTCAACCGAACTGGCATA
This sequence comes from Aedes japonicus, assembly GCA_034211315.2. NCBI lineage: Eukaryota > Metazoa > Arthropoda > Insecta > Diptera > Culicidae > Aedes > Aedes japonicus. The sequence continues at coordinate 108,126 of JASCZW010003622.1, forward strand.
CCCAGCCTGGCGGCTACAACATTACGAACCGAACTGCCTTTGCCAGTTTGCGCTAAGTAACGAAGCTGGTATTTTTACATCTGCGGGCCGTCGTCGTGCCGAGGGCGGTTTGTTTGCGAAATTCCAGAAAAGACCGATGCGCCGCCGCGCCGCCACGCCAGTTGAACTCTTCGCGTGTTTGTAATGACCTGGTTACCGGACAACATGAAGGAACGTTTCCTTGCTCTTAAAACCTCATTAATTCTGGTAAGTACTTCTGTTTTTGGCTTGAAAGCCCCAAACTTTGAAAATAGATTTCCATAAGGTAGGTGCCTCTCAGGCTTGGGACATAATTTAGACTGATTGCTACCTTTTTAAGGCGGGACACCGAATTTTTGGAACAATATAAGATCCTTGAAACAAATTATCTCAAACCTCATCCCCTATGAAAGTAACGCTGAAATGCAAATAAACTATTATTCCTGGTGACTTGTTACATCTCAGTTTGCTGGTGCGCTATAGTTCAAAAAACTGTCATTGAATCTTACCTCCTTCTTTGTTTACAAAAATCTGCATTAATGTATTTTTGAAAAGTACTCGAGATTTTTAGTTTATCCCGTAACCTTTATCTAGAGCATGTGGAGTTATTGCTTGTTTGACATCCTTTACAAACATTAATTGTTATGTTATGTATTCTCCGTGCGAGGAGTAACGATTATGATGTAGAAGGAGATGTTCGCTCATCACCATGAGGCACCAAGAGTGAACAACAATGTTTTTGGCTAGAATGAAAGATGTGAAGAGAAAGTGTTGAAAGGTCCGTCAGAGTGCGGCAGGAGGGAAAATTAACAGATGTTTTTGAAAATTGAGCGAAAGGGCATGCATCCAATGGTACTCGAACCATGGACCTTTCAACACTTTCTCTTCACATCTTTCATTCTAGCCAAAAACATTGTTGTTCACTCTTGGTGCCTCATGGTGATGAGCGAACATCTCCTTCTACATCCTTTACAAGATATGCGATCCGTTACGTATAGATTGGGAAGTCGGCGGTCCCACTGTTACGGCTCCATAAAATTCCTCACAGATGGCTCAGAAATGGGAACAAAAACGAGAGCAGGAATCTTCGGCCCTGGGGTAGAAATCTCAGTGGCGATGGGAAACTATCTAACGGTTTTCCAAGCGGAGATCTCTGCTATAAAAAAATGTGTTAACGTTTGTCTGAACAGGAAATATAAACATGCAAATATTTGTATTTTTACAGACAGCTCAAAACGTTGAGTAATTATAAATGTATATCCAAATTTGTCTGGGAATGCATTCTTCCATTGCGAAAGGTGTGCCAAGAGAACTCGGTAAATTTATTCTGGGTTCCGGGACACTGTGGCATTGAAGGCAATAAAAGGGTAGACGAGCTGGCTAAACAAGGTTCAAATACACAGTTTATTGGCTCAGAACCATTCTGCGGTATCATACTGTGCCATAAAAATGGAACCGAAATCTTGGGAAGAACAAAGAGTGATGACCAACTGGTTGGTTACCACAAAGTGTGTTCAATCGAATAGGTTTGTAATTCCAAATGTTACAATTAGTAAAAAGCTTCTGGAGCTCAATAAGAGAGTTCTTTGTAACTATACTGGCCTAGTAACCGGACATTGCCCGAGTAGATGTCATTTGAAAAACATTGGCCAGGTTCAGAATGATATCTGCCGTTTCTGTAACATGGAACTTGAAACTTCGGAACATCTGCTTTGCAGTTGTGATGCTTTGTAAACGATTGAAAAAACGATTTGGTCAGGGTTCTATTGTTGTTCGTGATCATCAAGCACTTGCGCGAAACCCGAGAATATAGGAAAAAGAATCTCCTTCCAAAAGCAAGTTCACACCAACAGCATTAAATTGGAGCCCTCAATTGACAGAATAAACCCAATAGATGGGGTCGAAGAGCCCGTCTTAGTTCCGCGAAATGTTAACAATAAGGAGGAGGCAGTCTCATGCTCCATATCCAAATCGTTTCACTTGGGTGCCCTGATGGTCCCTTTTTTTTCCTTATTATATATTATTTCGTGGACATTCAGTATATTTTGTAGTGGTCCTCTGATTGCTTACCTTGTGTTAGAAAATTTGGCTGAAAGTAAAATTGGTTAGGGTTTATACCGTTCTTTACTTTGTGCTCTCTGTTGTCTAGATATTTCTGCTTTTGAAGAGTTGACAATGATGCCAAAGATTCTCATGTTCATAGGATAGGAGAACTGCTATTTGTACAAGCATGTCCATTTGAGATTTCAGGAACTTTTGAACGTTGATGGGGCAGCCGATTCACTCATGAAATCTCCCGCGACCAACTCGACAGAACGCGCCCATACCCCTTTCTGAACCGAACATTGAGGACATTGATTCCGAAACTGACCATGCATCAGAACCCTAGCCCTATCTCACTTCTAGCTATAGAACATAGATTCCATGAAATGAGAATTTACCTCAATGAAGACAAACCATGTTTTGCTTATTTCAAACTCATTTTCGGTGGCTCAATCCAAGTATTACCACTTTTAACAAGACATTTTAAAATGTAATAAGGACTAAAATATGTTCCTTTTACTTTTAAAAATAAATATGTTGCTTAGTTTAAATTAATTCGGTCTAGAGCTCAGTGGTAGATCTGGCACCCCGTAACGCAAGGTGATCTACTAATGAGATTGCTGCCGCCTACACTGGAATATCGAGTTCATATTCCAGCTCGTGATGTGGAGATTGTAGGAGTGGTCACAGAGGCGAGTTTGTGCCCTGAAATTTGGGAGAGGCAGGCGGTTGGCCGATTCAAGAACCCTCTGCTTCCCCCAGTTCAGATACTGGAAGTGCAAAAGTTAGTTAAAGTATCGCACAGCGAGGGCAAACAAAAAATTTCGAGTGACCTATTCTGGCTCTGCCCTTCCTCATTTCAACAAATTGGGTAATGATCTGCTAAAACTGCCAGCAGATGGAGTATACGGCCTCCCATTGCGGCAATAAGTCGCGTTGCTCAACTTTAGGGGAGAAACATAAGGTTGATCCCTGTGCACATAACACACTAAAATGCGTTTTATGTAAGGGAACTCCTTCCCATGCTCTCGCGTCATGCCTGGTGAACAAACATTGCGGGAAAAATTGGAACGTCCCATAAAACAACGTCCAAGGCAATCTTTTGCAGAAATGGTTGAGGGGGGAACATCTTTCAGTTTTCTTAAAGGTGCTTCGCGGAAGCGAAGACGCATCCGAGCAAGGAAAGTAGCTGTAAAGAAGTCCCAAACCAACCCAAGTGGTGGGAAGAAGGATAATCCGAATATTCCTGGTTTTCGTAGTGCCAACTACACAAAGCATTTTTCATCCCTCCCGGGGACATCCAAAACCCCAGTTGCCCCGATTTTAAGAACAGAAGCCCCTTTTTCACCTGGGCTGTTCTCATTCGATGATATTGTGGAAGGCATATTCAAGTACCTCTAAATTTCTGACCCTCTTAAAAGCATGTCCGATATTAAAAGATACTAGTTCGGCTCGACCAATTGGGACTAAGTCTATGCTTTCTAGCCATCCCGCCTCAACGGTTCCTCTCTCCACGCCTTTAAGGAGGAACGAAAAAGGATGCGCTCTTCAAGCCAATACGAGCCAAAGTATTAGCGAACTCCAACCAAACATATTTTCAGCTTTGCCGGCACCAAGATTGCCCGAATATAATCCCTCCCAGTCGCAGTTAACCGCTTGACAAGTAATTGCTCGTGATTTACCTATATTTGCCGGTGATCCCACCGATTAGCCTTACTTACTTACAAGCAGCTTCGCCAATAATAGTATAATAGTGCTGAGAATCTCGTGCGTCTTCAGCGATGTTTGAAAGGGCGCGCGTACGAAGCTGTCAAAATTAGATTATTGCTTCCCGAATCAGTACCCCAAGTGATCGACATCTGGCGTTTGCTGTACGGGCGTCCAGAATTGTTAAACACTGCTATGCTACAGAAGGTACGGAGTGTTGCGGCGCCGAAAATGGATAATTTGGAGACCATGTTCGACTTCGGAATGGCAGTACTACGGTCCACTAGAGCATCTTTCTAACCCAACTTTGCTGATGGAATTGGTGGAGAAACTACGTCCTCACACCAAGATACAATGGGCGGAGCATATGCAGCAGCACCCAGTAGTCAAGCTGAAAACGTTCGGCGATTTCATGTACGGAGTGGTGACAGCGATAAGCAGATTGACGATGTACGTTGGAGGAAGTAGCAGCGACAAAAAGGAGCAGTCACCTATTACGTCAAAGAAGCGGAGCAGCATTTAGTAGATCAGCCTCCAGCGGGGAGTCAGTGAGCCAGAAGGAACGTGTATGTTTTTGTTGTAAGAAATCGGGTCACCGTATAGCGGAGTGCATCGATGGAAGTTTGCGCAAACTAACGGTCTATGTCGGAATTGTCTAAGTGCACATGGCAGAAGGAGCTGCAGAAGTGCGAAGTATGTGATTGAATGATGCGAATTTCTGGAGCAGTCAGCCGACGTCAGGATTGTCAATGGCGCAGAACCACACTCATCGACAGTACAAACAGCAGCTACTATTTCGTGTTATTCTTGTCATCATCTCCGGACCACGAACCTCCATTGAAACGTTCGCCTTCCTGGACAACGGGTCATATCTATTGCTGATTAAAAGCAGCCCGGTGGAGCAGACGGGTGTCGAAGGATGGACAAAACCATTGTGCCTGAAATGGACAGGAAACGTTACCATAGTCGAGTCGAAATCGAAACTTGTTTCGATTAGAGGAGCCAACCACCTGAAGCAGTTCTACCTCAATGACATTCGCACGGTGAAGGAGCCTAATCTGCCGGAAAAGAGCGTCAACTACAATGAACTTGCGGAACGCTACCGGTATCTTCAAGGTCTGCCAATCATCAGCTAGGAACAGGCTGTTCTTCGCCTGTTGATAGGAGTCAACAATATTAACCTCACGGAACCGCTTCAAGTAAAAGAAGGCAAAAAAGGCGAACCTATCGCTGTGAAGACCAGACTTGGATGGACCATCATCGGTGGTTATGGTAAGGAGTCAGCACATACATTGAATTTCCATTCATGCAAATGCGCGAGTGATCAGGAGCTACAAAATGCTGGCCGAGATTACTTCACGATGGAGTGTGCAGGTGTGAAGCCGGTACCAGTGCCAGAGTCAGAAGAGGATAAACGTGCTAAGAAAATTCTGGAAGAGACGGCTGTACGGGTCGGCGAAAGATTTGAAACTGGACTAGTGTGGAAGTATGAGGACATAGAGCTTACAGATAGTTACATCATGGCGGCAAAGCGGTTCGAGTGTCTGGAGCGCGAGATGACACGGGATCCCGCTATAGTGGCTAACCTGAAGAAGCAGATTACGGAGTACTTAATGAAAGGTTACGCGCATCGCGCGACGGATGATGAACTCGAAAGAGCAGATCCCAAACCTGTATGGTATCTACCGCTCGGCTTAGTGACGAATCCACGAAAGCCTGGTAAAGTTCGTTTATTTTGGGATGTGGTAGCCAAGGTAGATGGAATATCGTTGAATTCCATGCCGCTCAAAGGTCCAGATAAGCTTACTTCACTCCTACCGGTATTATTTCGTTTCCGGCAGTATAAGGTGGCAGTTTCTGCAGACATTAATTTTCAGGAGTTTCATGATTAATTTATCAAATATACTTCTTTCAATTTTGTTTTAGTTGTTGTAAACTCGCTTAATTTCCGAGGCTCAATATTCACTATAAAATTAAATGCGCATATGATTTGGAGTATGATATGCTATAAAAAAAACTCATTTTGTTTTGGATATTTTATATTTTACTATCTGTACTGTTGCATGAATCAGAAGAGCAGAGAATCGAACAAAACAGAACAAGAAAAACCAACCACGAACCCGTGAAGTATGACAGCTGTGGCCATTCTGCCCTATGCTGGTTTTGATGGCGGCCAATAGGTTTTATGATGGTTCTCAAGTGGTCATAACATATTTCACTAGAACATTTTCGAAATCTTTATGGACTTAGAAAGGTTTTATTAATTTGTTTTCACAACCGTCTATAGAGTGGACCACTTTGTACACATTTCGGCTTTAAAGATGCATAGAAGAGGTGTTGGTAGACAAAACAGTTTTGAATGTAGTTTCATCAACAAAGCCGGGAGGAGTGCTATACGGCTGAAATAGGACTGAAAATGTTACTTGGGATAATTTCTCATCTGCATGCGAGGTTCTAGGAGTGGACAATTCATTGCTAGAACAAATAGAAACGAAGAGAAAGTATTGATAGTTCCGGTTAGCGTAACGGCAGGCTTTGAAATTGAAAGATTCAAGATTCAAGCAACAGCAATAGCTATACCCAGGAGAAGAACACGTAGGAAATTTCAATCGTTTTCAAGACAGTCATTACTGATAATTACATTTATTGTCAACTGATACACCCAACTCATCTGGAATATCCCTTCTGGCCGCATTTGTGGCACTTCATCGTGAACGTTTCCGATTTAACTTCACCTTTTCCGCTGATGAACGCCGTTAATCTCCACCACGTCGTTCCGGATCATAAACTTCCGAAAGACTTTCGAACAGCATCACGGTCAAATCCGGTTCGGCCAATTTTCCATCTGTCAGTTTGACTAAAAATACAGTAATAGCCTTTGATCATTTTACACAGAGATCGAAATTCTCACTCAGCTGAGTGAAAACCATGCTCTCTCTCAAGCGGGTTGTCGATGAGTAGCGAACCGTTCACTTTTCCATCTCTCCTTTTTTGCCGATAATTCATTATCCTCTCACTTGCATATGCAATAATATCTCTCTCCAAAATTCAACGAAAATACTTTCTCATCTCACATTTTTCACTGAAAACATGCTACCTAGATCGTAATAAGCGAGGAGCAAAAGCCGAAAATAAGGCCAAGCCGGTGCACACTGGTACCGCCATGGACCATAAATGACAAACTTCTGAAATAAAATGAATCCCCGGATGTGTCGTTCTGCATGCCCCAAATTAAGATGTTGCTGATGATATTTAAAAAAACATACGTTTGATTTATAGTGATATATGATATATGATATATCAAAAATATTGCAGATGAATATTACGAAACTATTACGAAACGATTTATGACCGATCCTTCATTAAAATAGAAACACTTTGCGATGCAGCCCTTCTTTTCTGCCTTCTGCCTACTGCGATTCAAATCATTATACTTGTTTTGGTTTTCATTTCCACTGGTTGTTTACGTGCGGAATTCGTTGTGTAAAAGTGACTGTGCTGGCAAGATCGTGAAGATAATCCAGAATGGCAGACGGCAGTGGTACTTCAAACCCTTCGAACCCGAAAAAGCGACGTAGTGTAGCGGAAATCATCAACCGGGTGAAAGTTTTGCTGCCTACCGGAGAACATCGATGTGTGGTTGATCCAGAATGCCTGTACACGCAAGTAAAGCTTGTCGGGGGCAATTTCAAGCGGCACATCCAAATCCGGCATCCCATGGAGTACCAACTCCTCGGACTAGGAGACGTAGAAGTGAACAGACCGGAAAAAAGGGCCGATCCGTTGGTTCCCGTCCGTATGACCAAGGCGAAGCTGCTGGGAGGGGTAGTGAAATTGGTGTCGGTTCATGGACTTCCATTTGCATGTACTGAATGGGATGGTATGCAGGATATCTTGAAACCGTATTGCGATGCTTTCAACGTGATAATCAACAGTCACAACATTTGCCAGTACGTTGCAAATACCGCTGCGGGGATCGATCAACAAATCCAAACTGAAGTGACGGGAAAAATAATTTCACTTAAGGCTGATATCGCATCGAAAATGCATCGTAGCGTCCTCGGATTAAACATCCAATTCGTTGATAACCACGGTGTTCTCCTGAAACGTACGCTTGGTAATAGAATTTATACATTTTAAGTCTGGCTAAGTTTCTAATGACGTTTAATTACAGCCATAACCGAGCTCCATGAGCGGCATACAGGAATCCATTTGAAGGAAGTCGTGTTTGCAATATTGGATCGGTTTGGAATCCACCCACATCAAATCTACAGCATCACCATTGATAATGGTAAGAATATAGTGAAGATGTCTTCCTTGATCGAAAAGGAAACAGTGCCAGAAGAGGAATATCAGGATAGCATGGAGTGCAACACGGTGGCAGAAGCACATCTTGAAGATCAGGACGAAATTTTAGAAGGAATGCTCTCAGATATGGAATCGGTGATTGCGCACACGTCAGTGACAATTCGATGCGGTGCACATACTGTACAGCTGGCAGTGGCAGATGCTTGTAAAAGCCATCAGACAGAGCTCAAAAAGGTAACGAAAGTTGTTACCTTGTTCCGCAATGCTAAGTACAAGAATTTTTTTGACATTTCTGGAGGCAAATACCCATTGACACCCGTGCCAACTCGTTGGAATTCCTATTATTTAATGATGAGGACACTGGTCAACCAAAAGGATTTTTTCATGAAACTTGGTGAAGAATTTGAAGAGCTATGTAAATAAATTGATGTGTGTGTGGGTGGTGGTGGTACTAGTTGAGGAATCTCCTGAATCACGTGGCTAAACTGGATAGACAGCCAAAAAATTATGATGGGTGGAAGGCACCACTCATTGCCCTTTTCGGGGGATAGCTGTAATCAAATAATCATCTGTTTTCTTTGTTTAATTGTTGTCAAACAACGTTAACGTATATAATTTGTTTACTATGTTTTCTCTACCTATACAGATATGTGTGACCAGTGGTGTCTAATTGATGCATACGTGGAAGCTTTCGAGCCAGTTTACGATTGCACCATTGCAATTCAATGCCTCAGCGACTTTTTTGGACACTGGATGACAGCGTTTGGACGAGTGGCATCCATTCAATCCAATATGTTTAAAACCGGTATAATGGATGCCATGGAACGACGGGAATTGTCCCTTCTGAACAATTATGCGATGCAAACTGCCTTATATATCGACCCCAGATTCTCCTTCCGTGGTTCTGGATTGTTTTCGTCACAGCAAAAGTAAAACATCATAGTAAGGAATACTTTGAGTATAGTTTACATTTTTATAATATAAATTATATTTTCAGGGATTTCTACTCCATGTTCATCAAAAACTCAATAATCTGTCCATCCAACCTATTGAAGAACCGGTGGCTGGATCATCATCCTCTCTAAATCAAAACACAGTGATCACTTCTACTACTCGGTTCAGCTTGAACGAGTTCCTTTCTCAGAGGATTGGTAGAGGAACTCAAGTGGCTGCAAATGTTTTATCATTAGAGCAAAGAATAAAGGGCGATACGTTCAAAATTTGGTCAATATCAACTTGACGTATTTCTTTCAATTTTGCATTTAAAAAACCTGAACACCCCTAATTTTGAAGGTGTGTGTGTGTGTGTGTAGAATGTTGCTCCTATTTTGATTTTGGAATTCACTATTCAGTTGTCAAAATGCCGTCCAAGCAAGAAGAGCAGCGTATCAAAATTTTGCTCGCGCATCGCGAAAATCCGAGCTACTCGCACGCAAAGTTGGCAAAATCGCTAAAAGTTGCCAAATCAACCGTTACAAATGTAATTAAAGTGTTTGGGGAACGTTTGTCGACAGCCAGGAAGTCTGGATGGGGGGGAAATCGAAAACCGGAAGCCGCTGAGACGACAAAGAGAGTTGCCGGTAGTTTCAAGCGAAACCCTAACCTATCTCTCCGAGATGTCGCAAATAAGCTGGGTGTATCGTCTACAACCTGCATCGAGCAAAAACGAGCCGGACTATCGACTTACAAGAAGGTAGTGACTCCAAATCGCGATGATAAACAAAATACGACGGCCAAAGCGCGATCCAGGGGCTGTACGCGACGATGCTGACGAAGTTTGACTGCGTGGTAATGGACGACGAAACCTACGTCAAAGCCGACTACAAGCAGCTTCCGGGACAGGAGTTTTATACGGCAAAGGAAGGGGAAAGGTAGCAGATATTTTCAAGCACACGAAACTGTCAAAGTTCGCAAAGAAATATCTGGTTTGGCAAGCCATCTGTTTTTCATAGCTTCCGGGACTGTCAACCAAGAAATTTACGTGAAAGAGTGTTTGAATAAACGTCTGCTGCCTTTCCTGAAGAAACACGGTTGTTCCGTACTATTTGGCCGGATTTGGCATCTTGCCATTACGGTAAAAAGGCCATGGAGTGGTACGCCGCCAACAACGTGCAGGTGGTTCCCAAGGACAAGAACCATCCCAACACGCCAGAGCTCCGCCCAATTGAGAAATACTGGGCTATTGTCAAGCGGAACCTAAAGAAGACCAAAAAAACTGCTAAGGACGAGCAGTAGTTCATGGCAAACTGGCTTTCTGCGGCGAAGAAGGTGGACAAGGTGCCTGTACAAAATCTGATGGCAGGGGTCAAGCGTAAGGTCCGGCAATTCGGATTTGGAAAAGCGGAAGCCTAACTGAATATTTTTCCTGAATTTTATACTAATTGAACTTGAAAAAGAAATTTAATTTGATTTTTTAAATAAACGATTTCACCGATTTACACGCGTTTTCCCTTGACCAAATTTTGACCGTATCACCCTTTAAGGAATATCCAAAACCAACCTCGCAAAGACGCTGACCAAAACGGATTCGATATTATTGATTTCTGGGCCAAACAGCGCTATGATGACCCAGAACTTTGGAAATTGATAAAAGTAGTACTGGGAGCACCGGCTACACAATGCAGTGTTGAGCGAGATTTCAGTCAGTTCAATCTAGTTTTCACTAAGATCAGAAATCGCATCAGTGGAACTAACCTGGAAAATGTTCTGAAGATAAGATCAAACAAAGAGCTTGTTCAAACAGCCCGAGCAAAGTCGTTGGATCAAGACAAGTATTGAATCGCTTTAAGAGTTAGAGAAAAACTGAGAAATATAAAAACTTCACACTACATAATTTTCTATAAAATTTTCTTAAAAATTAGATGATATACCAAGGCCGTTATAATCTTTAATAAACGTTGAATAAGGTATTTTTTTTAATTCGTAGTTTTCATCGTTTTTGCATCTCATGGGGACATAAGGCTATCCACAAATTATAAGGGTTTGTGAGTGATTTTTAAATCCCCCACTCGCGCTTTGTAAGACGCTATAAGATTTTCAGATAACCCCCTCCCCACTAAAACCTTACTAAGCAATAATAGTAATCTAACAATTGAATCTCATATAAGAAAATCTCCTTGTAAGAAATTTGAAACCTTCCCCCTTCCTCCTTAATCTGTTACATAAGTTATGGTTGACCCCTTTATCGCTCATAACTGCCACTTGCCTCCTGATCCCCCTTTGACCATCATTGAACCCCCTGACCTCCCCTTGACTGTCCCTTAACCACCCATGAACTCCTTTGACTGCCCCCTTCCCCACTGACTACAATTAATCCCCCTTATCCGCCCCTGATAACCCCTTAACACCACTGAGCCTCCATTATTTCCAGCACTTTTTACCGATCACTGAACAGCCAGATAGGTGTTTGCACGGTTTCTCGTAATAACACGAATTATTTTTGCACGGTTTCTCTAAACAGCAACAATTATTTGTACACGGTACGTATCCTTCGAACGAAAAAATAATCTGGTTTATCTCAATGAATGGCCTCTAAGTAGTTACTATTGCGCTAAAAAGAGATCAGTGGTAAATCCTGAAATGTCATTTCAATTATTTACACGCAAATACTTGTTCATTTTTTTTCCATGACAAACTGACCAATGGTCACATTAATAAATTACAGAAAAGTGGTAATTTGAAGCCTTCAGAGGAGCAGCAAGTTTTATTACAAGTTTTCCGTTTTATATAGGAATATTTAACGAAAAATATTCTGTGTTTTTACCTGAAATGGTACCGCTCCATATCACAAGATGAACGCTGAATGATATTGATTTCCTTTTTTTCACCTGTAGTAAGTTACAAACCTCCATGTTCCCTAGCTCCAGCCATATGAATACAATAAAATTTGTTTCGTCCTTAAGATAATTCAATTTTTTGGGCTTATTAAATGTGATTTGAATTTTAATAGTATTTCCTGATCACTGGAAATACTTGCGAACTTTTGTGGTTGACATCAATAGCTTTTCTCAATAAAATCACTGTGATGCAAATTAACAGTGTTTGAAGAAGTTTATATCTGTAGATAAATCATTTCGTTATTTTTTGCATGACTGGTTTGAATTGTTATTCAATAAATTATCTAATAGATAAATCGTCCACCTCAAACCGTTGTAGGGGTAAGTGGCGGGACCATCATCATCATCATTATGAACCAGAAGTAACTTCTATTTAGTTTGCCTCAAATATACAAATTGTTGTTTGCTCACAACATGAAGGCACAACATGAAAAATTGGCTTTTGAACGAATTATAATGTCAGAATAAAACAAACATGAAGACTCGTGCATTTTCAGGTGTCAAAAAGTAAGTTAAAAATAATTATCGGCATCTAGGATTCAGTGAAAAAGAAACGATTTATCAGCTACTCATGCTCTCCGAAAATTATGAATCGCCGTTGCTTTTCTCGCGAGCACTGCTGTGAGCGTATAATAGTCTCTCGCTTCTCACATTCTCATCTGTTTCTCCAAGCGGGTGAAAAAGGACGTTTCTCTTCTCATATTGGCGAAAATTTCGATCTCTGATTTTGTAAAATTTTTACAAGAACCACGATATCCAAAACTAACCTATGGGCGTGAAGTTATCTGAGGATATTATACTTGTCTTACATTTTTCTCAAAATATTCCTTAATTCCAACATATCTAAATACGCCAATCTGTTTGTAAACAATAACTGACACTTGGAGCAAAATTTTGTAAAACTAGGTGGAACGGCATACTTTACTTAAGGTATTCAAACGCAATCAAATGGTACTTATTAGTACAGAAAGTAATAAAAAAACATGCAAAAGTGTTTTGAGTATCCATCAGATTTCGAGGACATGAGTTGTTGCTCTTGTTCGTGCATGGAAAAAAGTGGCGATAATTGTAACTTTGGTTAGGTTTTTAGGGTCAGGTTCATTTGTTTGAATAGTTCAGAATTATTTTGAATCAGGTTAAATTAGTTTTAATAAGATTTGAATTGTACATCAAATATAAGTATTCACAATATAGGTTAGGTTCAGTTCGCTATATATTTATTTTGCATGTCAATTGGTTTGTGCCTCGGCTAAGTTGAATGCTATAAACATAATATATGCTACAATAGCTCCAAACTATGAAATAACCATCTTGACGAACCAAGAAAAAAGCGAAAAGAAATCTTCATTAGCCATGCGGATTTTTTGCTGGCGCTTTGATTAAAGATAATAGATAATTGTTTGATCAACATTTCTTGGTCACAAGAAGATTTAAGCTCGGTAGTGATACGTTGTTTCTTCGAGATATGAACCAAAGGTACCCAATAGGAAGAGTGATTTTTTGTGTGATGTGTTTACTACGAGTTCTTTAATTCATTTTTAGTTAATTTAAATTTACTTAGTCTCTGGTGTGTGAGACCGACAAAGCGATATCTTCTCCGCTACTTGTTTAACGTACAATAAAGGTAATTATTTACTTAAGCCATATTAAATTTTTTACATAAATCTAAAACATATCATTCGCGTTGCTCAGTGCTCAGGCGCTTTTTTATGTACGGGCTGGAAGTTCAGATCTGCGTTTTGGGGTTTCTGTGACAACGATCATCACCATCTTTTGTCCGAGAAGCATCGGTAGTCCGCTAAGGTCCGCCTTACGAGCCAGTTAAACGGAAGGGAGTGAAGATCGCAAGACTCCTGTACGAAATTTCACCCGACGTCCGCCAACAATCCGTCGTAATTCCACGAATCGTTGCAACCCCTGTGGGGAGGTTACCGAGAACGCGGTTTTATTGATCCGTAGCCGAGTGTTGGACACTAAACCGGACCTTTCCCGTAATATAGAATTCTCGTTTATCTCCGCTCATTAATAGCGGAAAGTTACGCAAAACCGGGTCGCTTGTGAAAGCCGGCTTCTGTATTGAAGGAGACGGTCAATTCCGGACGCTCGCGTCGAATTTAAAATCGGATGCTTTCCGTCTTGCCGCCAATCGCTCCGCATCTGTAAGTTCTGCCATACTCCGCGAGCTCGTCTGCCATCGCTGAACGCCATTTCAACAGTGACAGCGGTCAAGTTTCGATGCCACCATCTACATCGAGATTCGATCGCCATCTGCATCGTCGTCGCCATCGACGACGCTGGTATTGAGTCAGCAGGTAATCGAGAACTCGCCAAAAACCCTGCGCAGGTATGTGGAATGCTTGTTTCATGACCATAATTGTGTCCCACTTTATATTTCCCATAACCGGTGACTGTCATAAAAAGTCGGGCAATTGCAATTGACAGGTGGCCTACTGTTTTCAGGAGTGGCGCTTGTTTCAAAAACCTCGTGAGAATTCTCCTAATGGTTACATGCCTTAGCAGCTTTTGTATGCCAATAGTTGTGTATAAAAGCTCCATTATAAATTATTGATACACAAGCACTTCTAACGTACTGCAATTGTTGGAGGATTTACCCTACTTGAATTTTCATATGCTTGAAATGACAAAATGCAATCTCTTGGATACTTCAAATAGAATATTCTTATTCATAGCAAGTACAACTTCGAATTTTTCCAACTTTTGCCAAAACTTCCCAAATCGATAACATATTTCGTTTTCCCATTTCATGTCAATCCTCATTAGATGAAACAAATTTCCTGCCTCTTGCTCCATCTCGTGCATCACTTGTTTCTCATCTCGAATGCAACGATTCATCCCACAGTCGACAAACAAAGAGATCCCCTCTTCCAAAGACGGACGACAACTACATCTACGAAGCCGCTCGCGCTGAAAACGCGATAAGGAATGAAACGAAGAAACGTGAACTATAAAATTTATGCCTCCCTGTGGGTTAACCATTCAACACCACCAATTCCACCACCCAGCCACGGTTTCATTGTGTTAGGTCATAACCCTCTCAAACCCAGCATTCCTGGGAAGGAGCAACGAAGAAGGATTGCACACTGGTGGCAGGCTGAAACGTACACGAACGCCAAGACGACGACACTTGTCAACAACAAAAACAAGCAAGAGACACATAGGTTCGTGAAACATATCCGTTCCATGTCTTCAATTCCTCATCCAGCCGACCTGATCCTGCCGCTGTTTAAGAAGTTGAGGGTGTCTGCCGACGGATCTTATAGGCTTGTTTATTTCAATGTTGCTCAACTTCATCTCCTCTAGCTACCCATAAACCTACTCATGAAGCTATGGAGTGTGCTGATGGTGCCGCCCGGCGTTGCAAAAGGATAAATTGTTGACACAACACAATATGGCTTTGAAAAAAGGCATTCATGTACCTACATTTATCTCTTAGCGATGCGTTTTTTTTTGTACATGTGTGTTTCCGGGATGTAGGTTGATGTCGTCACCGGCAGAGCTGTTTTCGCCGAGGAACATTGTCGTCGGTTGTTTTTAGTACACAATTTGGTGTCTCTAGGTGCTAACGTCGAAGCATATGTTTTTAAAATCTCTAAATTTGATTGCTTGATAAGGCAGAGGTGGGAATCTGCTTAATATTTTTAACAGTCGTGTGAAAATGAATATTTTGATCCTTCTGCGCGATGCTAACTTTCAAGATAGGAGATTCTTTTTATGCTTTTTTAAAGTGTCTTTCAGCCTCCTGGGATGGTTCGTCAATGCTTGGGTAGGAGCGAGTATTTACAACGGAACAATTTGACAGATCGGCGATCTGCCTTGACACAGGGGTTGATTTTGCCTTCGAGAATCTTACTGGTTGATTCATTTATTGTTTCGATAAATGACGTGGACCATTTGCTCTACCACTTGGAAGTCAAAAAAAAAAAAAATGTATTTGTTCAGGCTCAATTGAGTCAACTGAGGAATATAGTACGCCATGACCACGAGCGGACGTGTTTTTTATATTGTCATATTTTTTTGCTCGTTCCCAACAAATTTTAAACGTAATTTTCAATTATTTATTAATCAATACAGTTTTTAAGGCCAAGCGATCTGTATTGTGATTGCAAACGTTAAAATGTGGAGAAAGCATCGAAATGAAAAGAAATTTAGTGAATGAGAACAAAGCGCAAGAAGAAGCTGGAGTGAGATTTTAGAGGGTGGTTGTTTTCTGGACCGCACTATGGTCCGAATAGACAAATTTCGCGACAAAAATCTATAATTCGAAAACCATTAACTTTAGACAGATAATGTCTTCGGGAGATTTGATTTTTAAAATAAGATCTATCTTTTGGTTTGAATTGTGACTAGGGTGGCCCTATTAGTTCATAATAAAAAATTCAACTTTTTATTCTTATGATTAGAGGATTTTGCTATTTGTAGACATTTTGACTGAAAATTTTTTAATTCTATCTATCTACGTATCGTTTTACTAACGATTTTCAACTTTCTCAGGGTGGGACTTAAAAAACAGTTTTTTGCTGTAACTTTTTATTTCAATTTGATAATAAAACTCTTCGAAATGACTTTTAGGTATAAATGACGCACATTTGAAGATACGATTGCTAGTTATCGTATTAGAAAAGTTGTAGGTTGATGTAAAAAATATCGTTTTGCAAGATGATTTATACCTTATTTGCAAATATTTGCAAACACAGAGTACGAGAACTGAAAAAAAACTTCCATCTACAAGATCTATGCAAAATTGTTTGTCCCCTCTTGTCCCCTTTAGGAAAAAAAACTTTTTAAATTTGGTAGTTTTGCATTTTTTTTTCTGTAATTTCAGCAGCATCAAAAATTATCACCAAAGACCGTAACAACTCGAGTTTTTTCAATGAAAATGTTTATATTTTTATATTAATCAATCTCCGTTAATTTATTAACATTCATATCACAGACAAACAGACATAACACATCGAACATTTTGTACTACACATCATGGTCACTAACACACCTGCGCCATCTGTTGAGCACACTGTGATGGATGAAAGCTGAACAGATGGCAGTAGTGTGTTAACGTCGTGCGTGCTTCTTCGAGGGATGACTTCTAGAATGAGAACGAGACCGAGTAAAATTCAGCTAAGTATAATATTCTGAAATGTTCATTCACGATCCAGATAACCAGGTGAATACAGTATTGAAGGACCGAATGTATTAATACGCTTCAGGCCCTTTTCATTTTTATTTTGAAAACACTTAGTCATTTTCGCATACTCAGGCACCCTGGCACTACCGTCGTAACGGATATTTGAATCTAAATCTGTAGTATGTAGTATGTGTGAGAGAGAGGGGAAGAGAGTGAGTTTTGTAATGGCGAGTAATGGCGCTATAACCATAAGTCATTAAAGGCTAGGACAAGAGTTAGTGCTCATGTCCCAGCCGAAAGACAATGATCATCATCATCATCTTCATCATCATCATCATCGCCATCAGAGAGCGAGGCGCTATAACCACAAGTCATAGGAAGCTAGGATTACAGTTAATGCTTAAGTCTCAACAGTTTGAAGAGAAATGGAGCATCACTTAACCTTTTTAGACTAGATGCTCCCAACGACCATTTTTTAAATAAATTTTTATTCTGTCCACCAAATTAGACATTCTGTTCAACTATTCTCCGATTATTCATTTACTTTTTCCTTTGATATCTACTGAAGGCTACGTGGGTTCCCTGTGTCTTCTTAAAGTAGATACCAAATCCTCCCTATCACCGACGGTTGCATGGACGTGGCCAGGCAATCGAGGAATATCTTCGTGGAGATTATTGCGTGAAAAAAAACTATCAGTAACTGGTTTCGTTTCATGGTGACATGCAATTTCTTCAACGAATTATTCCTCATCGTAGCTCCACCCACGAGGTGTGCAAGCGTCAATGCTAATGCTGATGCTAAGTCAACTTTGCAGGGCCACGTTTCGGTTACGCATAACAATCTTAAAATAAAATTAAAGGGGTAGAACCAAGGGTAAGTCGCACAGAACGGTGTGCCAGCCACGATATTTTACACAGTAGGCGAATATGTTCACTGAGGAACACTTTTGACAGTTGAGCTTATAGAAATAAGAAACCAGCAACCTTGCCAACATGATCTGCCTGGTTGCCAGGCATAGCAGAAACTAACAATTTGGGCTGTCGGCACCTTTGGCACATTACGGGAACTCCCAAAACATTGCAACGCTTGTAGACACACTAATTATATGTGGACTCCTCAATGTTAGTTGGAATTATAAAAAAATGCATGGGAATACTAAGGTGGGAATTTTGAACAAAGATAACAAAGCAAAAGTATTCTTATATCTTGAATATCAAATAACAATTTTTAAATTGAATGTTTTCGAGGAATCGATCGAGGAAGACAAGGCCCGCAGGTATTTTACCCCATGCTGCCGTCTTATAGTATTTTATTCCATGCTGCCGCCAGATGTCGCTTCAGAAATTCCACAGCTTCATGTTTTTTAGAGCAGACTTCGGCGTTCAATATACTCCAGACAGCGAAGTACATAGAGTTCAGGTCCGGTGAATTCGCCGGCCACTCCGTGCTCGAAATGAACCTTGAAAAATGTTCCGCAATCCAGAGGTGGGTTTTCTCCTCTTGAAGCCGGTGCCGAGCCCTGTTGGAAACCCAATTCCTGGAATCAAAATGACGACGTACCCACGGTTTGACGACGTTCTGTAAAACTAGTTCCCGATATGCATTTTGGTTGAGTCCGGCCATCACGGGTGATTCCAGCCTAAACCATCACCGATGCTAGCTACTGTCGCCTGGTTTCCGTCAGCACGTCGGCATGGATTCGTAATCTTTCTGGCAACCAGAGATGGCTTTTCGCACTAGTGTTACGCCAGCACATGAGATTTGTACCTTCACAGAGGATACAACTATAACTCACCGCAGATAAAGCAAAGTTCTCTGTTACACGGTGGAAAATACACAGAGTGAGAGCGTGCGCCTGTGA